>OZ024828.1:40611927-40785187 GCA_964016985.1 Anodontia alba
ATAGTCTAGATGACCCCTGTCCAGAAAGGCCTGCCATTGCAACAACTTCTGCTACGGCAACAACTTCAAACGTTGAATCATTTAGCTAGTACTAATGGGATGTCTCAGAAGAGTATATTCCTTTAGAGTACGTGTAGTAAAAAAAAGGACACGCGCAGGCGAGGGTATAACATTAAATTTTGATCCATCGGACATTTCAACTTAAAAAAATGAAAGTTCAAATGTTTGTCTTTATTTTATTTGGGTTTAACGTCGCTTTCAACAATCTTTCAGTCATAGTGCGACGGTGTCTGGATGTGACAGAGAGCTCAATGGTCACTTTTACAGTGCTGCCTCACTGAACTATCACGCCCAGACACATGACGTGACATTCCACCCAGTCACATTATACTGGCACCGGGCCGACCAGTTCCGCTCTCTCAATGCTGAGCGCCAAGCGAAAGAGCAGCAAGGTGCCATGTTTAAAGCTTTTTGTATAACTTGGCCGGGGAGTGAAGCCACAACCTCCCGGACGCAAAGCGGACGGTATAGGTCCGTAAGTAATCGACTTGCTGATTTGCAGTGTTGCCACTAGGAACATAGTGATAGGGCCATTTTTGGCACCCATAACCATTGTCAAAGGGATATCAACTATTTTAGGAATCCTATTGTTAAATATATGCAACTTAATTTTAGGGTCATCATGACCCCTTGTCCATTCATGATTTTAAGCGGAAATAGCCCATTGGATACAACAGTGTATATGGGCATGGCAGATATCTTGATTTAACAAATGTATGTTTCCCAATGTTTTGAGGCTTTACATGAAATTGATTTATATTGACCCAGCAGATTCTGAGAATATCGAAGAGTGTGGACGACGAAACTTGCCTATACTATAAGTTCTTCTAAGAGCCTAAAGATTTAAGGATGCAAAAAATCAAAAGCGCTTAGTTCACGAATGATAAAAGCCTGCCTTGTTTAATATATTGACGAAAACTCTTATAAATATAAGTCAGCATGGTAAAACTTCAAAAACAACAACTGTAAGTTTGAAAACCGACTGTAATGGTTGCTATGGCAACAACAATAACTACATGTTGTATTATAAATTGTTTGTTTTTTTTATCAATTTCATGGAAGCAATCCATCCGTTAGGGTCATTGTTGTCAAATATTGATTCACAAATTCATGAATCAAATCAACATAACACATAAATTTACGTTACCATGGCAACAAATATGTCAAATTCATCTCATAAAAGCACACAGTTAATTTTATTTACGCCTTCCAAACGAATGAATGCGTAACCGTGGGATATCAATAGGTGGTTGAATGTAATTCCCCGTTTTTCAAATATTTTCCTCAAAACATTTATATCGCTCAAGAAACACAGAAAATGCAAAAGTTTTTTACCTTTTTTGAGTCATCGAATGCCTAACCGATGTCGCTCTAATTGTTTCACGTTCTTAACCGATGGTTACGCATTCATTCGTTTGGTAGGCATGTTTAATATATTCTGTTGCTAATGCAATTCAATTTTTTCATCATTTTGATTGTCAAGTACTGGATGAAAATTTAGAAAGTAAAAAAGATACAACTTAAGAATAACTTGCGTTGCCATGAAAACAAAACTGTTTCCTTTATCGAAATAATATGTAGTTTTGACTGATTTTAACCATGAAAGGTAAAGTGTTTATTAATTATATGGCTTTAATGTGTAACTAATGAAGTATCTGAATGTGCATGAAAAGCAGCATTCACATCATTTAGCTTGTTGCCCTGTCCACAAAAAATAACCATGAAAGGTAAAGTGTTTATTATTTAACTGGCTTTAATGTGTAATTTATCAAGTAACTGAATGTGCCTGAAAAGAAACATTCACATCATTTAAGCTTTGTGTTGCCCTATCCATAAACAAATGCATTGATCCCATAACAAAGATGTATAAAAAGCGTATTGTACGTCCCTACCCATGAGTATATGTTCTTTTACTTGACCATAATATGATCTGGATCCTACTGAGGTACTGCTTTTGCTAACAGGTTAAACAATATCAAATTAAAGTATACGGAAAAAAAAGAAAGAAAACCAAAACAAATAAAAATGTTTATAAAATAAAAAAAGCGGTCACCTATGAGATTCGAACTAGGATCCCTTCGTGGGAGATGTGAGAGGCGAAGTATCCTACCACTAAACCGAAGAGGACAAAATAAAATACTTATTCGGTAGATTGTTTCAATGCCATTTTAAATAAGTGAATTTCACGGTTAAAAAATATTCTTAATTTCGTATGACATTACGTTTTATGTTCATTGTTCTTTCTTTCGTTTCACATCTTCGTCGTTTAGATATCAGACCGCAGCAATTTTACTTTGATGAAGTCTGTTTTATTTCCTATGTGCACGTGATCTATTTATAGGTGGGCAGTTTCTAAAGGATTCAGCACCTATGGGGGGAATTTGAATAAAAATGATTGTCTTTAAAATTAATAAATAAATAAAACAGAAAAAAAGCAAACAAAATTCCATAAACCTCAAATCTCATATCGGAATTATCAATGAGGGGAAAAGGGCAATATGCTGATGAATAAATGTCCAAAAGCCGCTGATAATCTTTACCGATATCTCGACAAATCGGACAATCTATTTAATTGATAATATAGATTACATTCTCGCTAAATATCAAGCTAGTACTGGTGGGACAGCACACCAATGGGAACATTTCTTAAGCGTATATTCCATTCTCACTGATAAACTAGCTAGTACCGGTGGGATATCTCAGAAATGGGTCCATTCCTTTAACGTATACTCCATTCTAACTGCCGATTTAGGTACCTGTGGGATATCTCAGAAATAGGTACATTTTTTAATTGTATAGTCCATTCTCATTGATGATCTGGGTGGTACTGGTGTGATAGCTCAGAAATGGGTACAGTCCTTAAGCGTATATTCCATTTTACTGAAGAACTAGCTAGTACCGGTGGGATATCTCAAAAAATGGGTACATTCTTTTAGCATATATTCCATTCTCACTGACGATCTAGCTAGTAATGGCGGGATATCTCAGAAATTATTACATTCCTTAACGGTATATGCCATTGTACATTCCTTAAACGTATACTCCATTCTCACCGACGATCTGGCTAGTAATGGTGGGATATCTCAGAAATTATTACATTCCTTAACGGTATATGCCATTGTACATTCCTTAAACGTATACTCCATCCTCACTGACGATCTAGCTAGTACTGGTGGGAATATCTCAGAAATTAGTACTTCCCTTTAGCGTATATTCCATTCTTACTGACGATTTAGCTAGTACAGGAGGAATATATCAAAAATTGGTACATTCCTTAAACGTATACTCCACTCTCAGTGACGATCTGGGTAGTAGTGGTGGGACAGCTCAGAAATGTGTACATTAAGTGTATATTCCATCTTACTGAAGATCTAGCTTGTACCGGTGGGACATCTCAGAAATGGGTATGCGTATATTCCATTCTCACTGAAGATCTAGCTAGTACAGGAGGGATATCAGAATTAGATACATTTCTCAGACGTATATTCCATTATCACTGACGATCTGGCTAGTAATGGTAGGATATCTCAGAAATAAGTACATTCTTTAACGGAATATGCCATTGTATATTCCTTAAGCGTATACTCCATCCTCACTGACAATCTGGCTAGTACTGATGGGATATATATGTCAGAAATGGGTACATTCCTTACACGTATACTCCCTTCTCACTGACGATTGTGCTAGTAATGGTGGAATAGCTCAGAAAAGACTTATTACCTTACTTGCATAATCTATTCTCACAAAAAAAATGTAACGAGTAAAGGTTGAATTTCTCAGAAAACGATTACATTCCTTAAGCGTATATTCCATTTTACTGATGATCTAGCTAAGATCGGTGGTATATCTCAGAAACTGGTACATTGTTTAATTGTGTATTCCATTCTCAATGACGATCTAGCAAGTATTGCTGGGATATCTCAGAAATCGGTACATTTCTTAAGCGTATATCCCATTCTCACTGACGATCTAGCTAGTACAGGAGGGATATCCCAGAATTGGGTACATTCCTAAAACGTATACTCTATCCTTACAGACGATCTGGCTAGTACTGGTGGTACATCTCAGAAATAGGTACATTTCTTTAGCGTATATTCCATTTTCACTGACGATCTGGCTAGTATTGGTGGAATATCTCAGAAAAAGGTGCATTTCTTAAGTGTGGGATATCTCAGATAAAGAGTACGTTCCTTAAGCGTATACTCCATTCTCACTGAAGATGAACTCAGTACTGGTGGGATATCTTAGATAAAGAGTACATTCCCTAAGCGTGTAAAGAGTACATTCCCTAAGCGTATACTCTATTTTCACTGAAGATGTACTTAGTACTGGTGGGATATCTCAGAAATGGGTATATTCCTATAACGTATACTCTATTCACACTGACGATCTGGCTAATACTGGTGGGATATCTCAGAAATGGGTATATCTTTCTTAAATGTATATTGCATTCTCAGTGACGATCTAGCTAGTACTAGTGGAATATCTCAGAAAAGATAAGCAATTTCAATAAGTATATATTCTAGTCACACTGACGATCTGGTAAGTACTGGTGGGATATCTCAGAGAAGAGCGCGTTCCTTAAGGGTATACTTATACCCACTGATGCTCTAGCTAGCACTGGTGAGATTTCACAGAAGTTGGTACATTCCTTAAATATATATTCCATTCTCACTGCCAATATAGCAAGTACTGGTGCGATATCTCAGAAATTGGTACTTTCTGTAAATGTATACTCCATTCTCACTGACGATCGAGCTAGCACTGGTGGGATATCTCAGAAAAAAAAAACAAACAGTACTAATCTTAAGCGTATATCTCAGAAATGGGTACATGCCTTAAACGTACACCCCATTCTCTAGATGCTTGTACTGGTGGGATCTCAATAATCAGTACATTCTCTAACTGTATATTCCATTCTTACTGACGATCTCTATACTCTATACTGTACTCTATACTCAATGAAGATAAAGCCAGTACTGGTTGGATATCTTAGACATGGGTACATTCCTTAAATGTATATTCCATTCTCACTGACATTCTAGGTAGTACTGGTGGGATAACTCAGATTTGGGTAAACTCCTTAAATGTGTGCTCCATTCTAACTGACGATCTAGCTAGTACTGGTGGGAAATCTCAGACATAGGTACATTCCTTAAATGTATACAATTCTCACCGACGATCTTGCTAGTACTTGTGGGATATCTCAGAGAAGAGCACATTCCTGAAAGGTATATTCCATTCTCACTATAAGGCGACGATCTAGCTAGTGCTGGTTGGATATCTCAGAAATCGGTATATTCCTTATACGTATATTCCACCGCACTGCCTAACTTGCTAGTACTAGTGGGTTATCTCAGAAAGGGTACATTCCATAAATTTATACTCCATTCTCTTTGACGATCTAGCTAGTACTAGTGGGATATCTTTCCTTAAATGTATATTCCATTCTTAGTGAAGATCTAGCTAATACTGGCTTAAACGTATACTCCACTCACTAGATCTGAGAAATTGGTACATTTCTTAAATGTATATTCCATTTCACTGACGATCTAGCTAGCACTGATAAGATATCTCAGACATGGGTACATTCCTTATATGTATATTCAATTCTCACTGACGATGCAGCTAGTCCTGCTGGGATATCTCAGAAAAGAGTACGTTCTTTTAGTGTATATTTTATTCTTACTGAAGGTCTGGCTAGTACTGGTGGGATATCTCAGAAATGGGTCCATTCCTTAAATGTATACTCCATTCTCACTGACGATCTGGCTAGTACTGGTGGGGCATCTCAGAAATGGGTATATTCCTTAAACGTGTATTGCATTCTCACTGACGATCTAGCTAGTACTAGTGGAATATCTCAGAAGTGTCCGGCCGTTCGACTGTCCGTCCGTCCGTCAGCACTTCATAATTGCATGTCTGCTCCTTAACTCTAATACCGTTTGAGAAATTTCACGAAACTTCACACCGATCTTAAGCACCATGAGACGATGTACAGAGCATATGAACCATAACCCTGCTTTGCCTTCTTACGGAGTTATTACCCTTTGATTCAACATAGCCATTTTGACCGTGTAGTCGTGTCTGCTCCATAACTCTGATACCGTTCGTGATATTGATATTTTCACGAAACTTCACATAAAAATAAAGCACTATAAGGCGACGATCAGAACACATTAACCGTAACTCTGATATGCCTACTTTTGGAGTTATTGCCCTTTAAATATTGGGCAAAGCCATTTCCACCATGTTCTCGTGTCCGCTCTGTAAGTTGAAAACCGTTTGAGATATTTTCATGAAATGTCACACAAATGTAAAACACTATAAGACAACGTGCAGATCACAAGAACCATAACTCTGGTTAACCTACCTTTGGAGTTACGGCCCTTCAAACATCATTAATATTGAAAATAGCCATTTCTACCATGTACGAATGTCCGCTCTGTAAGTTGGAAACCGTTTCAGATATTTTGATGAAACTTCACAATTAAAGCTCTTTGAGATGAGGTAAAGAACTCATTAACCGTATCTCTGCTTTACCAACTTTTGAAGTCATTGCCCTTTGAATATTGAACATAGCCATTTCTACCATGTACTTGTGTCAGCTCAGTAAGTTAGAAACCGTTTGAGATATTTTCATGAAATCTCTCACAAGTGTAAAGCACCATAAGAGAATGTGCGGAACACAAGAACCATAGCTCTGGTTAACCTACTTTTGGAGTTGCCACCCTTTCAACATAGTAAATATTGAAAATTGCAATTTCTACCATGTCAGCTCTGTAAAAAACCGATTCAGATATTTTGACAAAAAAATCACACAGATGTAAAGCATCATAAAACGAAGTGCAGAACATAAGAACCTTAACTCTGATTAACCTACTTTTGGAGTTATGGCCCTTTGAACATTGTAAATAATGACCTCTGTAATATATATGTCCGCTCTGTAGCTTGATTCAGAGATTTTCTTGAAGCCTGGCAAAAATGTTAAGCATCATAAGATGACATGTAGAACTTAAGAATCATATGTCTGCCTTAATTACTTTTTGAGGTATGAGTCTTTTGACATTGAAAATAACAGTTTATGTGGTATTCATGTAAACTTTACACGACTGTGTAGTACCATGAGGGGATCTGCAGAAAACGAAAACTGTAAGTCTGGTTTACTTACTTTCTGAGTTATGGCCCTTTGAACATTGAAACTAGTCATCTTAGTCATATATTCATGTCAACTTTGTTTAGGGAAAGATTAATGCACCTTCCCTTGATTTCATTTTTGACAGAGTTATGGCACTTGCTTCATGTAAGTGCAGTGGCGGGCAAGGTGCAGTGCTTGCAGCACTTTTTTTTTTCAATTTCTTCAATACCACATCTTTGTCACAATTTCTAGTAACGCTTTTGCCCTTTTTCACTGGCACCTGTATGCCTTCACCAGAGAAGAAGATTGCATACAAAATCTTCTTTGCACCTAACGTGCGTTTAGCAATTACTGGTCTTTTGCTGTTTTTGGTGGCCCATATTTTACTGCTTAGCTTCCTAACAGATTTAAAAGAATTAACCCAAGTTTCATCGCCAGTGACTACATTTCTTTTCATCAGAAATATTATGAGCAATTGTTTGCGTATTTTAACTCTCTGCTTCTTTTGACCGCCAGTCAACAAATGAGGCTCTCACCTGGCAGAAATCTTCCTAACATTTAAGATATTCTTTAGAATGTAATGAACTCTTGATAGTGAGATACCAGCCATTCTTGTTATATTACGTACTGTATACCTAGCATCTCTTCCAAAATGTATTTTACTTTTGATACAATTTCGCCACAAGATGCAAACTTTGGCCTTCCTGATTTTTTGGGTGCAGTTTCGATCGACTCTAACCCAGAAATAAATTTATTTATCCATCTATGAAACGTGTCATAAGACACATTACTATATCCGTAAACAACAGCAAATATCTGTTTCAAAAAAAAAAAAAACAATCTTAGAGTGAGTTTTTAGGTAGGCCCGTATTTCCTCCTTCTTCGCAACACTTTTACCAACCATGTTTACTACAGTAGTCAACGACTGTGTGTATGCAAATGGCAAATCATCTATCGCGTTTAGTTTTTTTTAGCAGACAATGGATTGAGCCGAACTATCTGAAAAGGGTCCTTACTGCATACAAGATGAAGGCTCAGACCAGCCTGCGCATTCGCGTGATCTAATAAGGTCGTTTACCCTCATTTTGTAATGTATAGAATCATTAGATACTGTACAATACGTTATATCAATCCCAGAGCAATGAGGAATGATAGACCAAAGTGTCATGATCCGTGTATCAAACAAGAAAGGTACCATAGCAACAAAGTGCATTATAGATTCTTTACGTCCCTGATTTCATTTGGTGACAAATATACTAAGTGGTCTCATTCAGTCCGGTGTCGAAACGTACTTTTAAAACGTAAACATCGCCGTCTGCATTGTAAACGAAGCAAAATTTCTCCATTAACCATTGTTTACATATGTTTAGCCATTCCTTATACAAAGAACAGAAACTTAGATAACCATATACGCCATAATCGCGATAAAAAGTCTAAACAGAAAAGTTCTATTGTATTGGTGTTTTACTGTCCTTCAATACTTTTAAGGTCAGTTCGGGTATTATTTTATACATATTCAAGGTTCCCCTTTTGAGGAAAATGCTTTGAACACCAAACTTAATTGTAAGTGTCCATTTTTAGCATTGTATTGTCTAAAAAAAGTTAAGAGAAAAGTCCAGGGAGTGCCACAATCACAAACCGCAGCCCTTCCCAGACACCAAGAGGAAGAGAAACCGACAAATCCAAACAAGCACAAATCGAACAAACGTACGAAAAGCACTAAGATTAGCTCTCTCTTCCTCAAGCGAGGTAATGGGACTAAAAGGACTGAAAAACACAAGAACCAAATGACACAAGGTAAGACATAAAACAAATCGCCTCGTAGAATAAACCACAAAGCAATAAAGAGTAAGACTACCACCGGGACCACCGCCTTAGAACGGTCAGTAGAGTAAACCACCGGGGATTTAAAGCATTTTTACAGCTAGCCAACTTCACCCTGGGTCCCGATGCTACTCTTAATACAGAAATACATAAAAATTCGGTTCGCATAAAGGCTCCCAACTCAGTCAATGCATCAAAGCGAAAACATAAAAATCAAATTAATCACTATAATAAACAAAGACGAGTACTGATGGCTAATTCTACTGTATGCCTGAGTAAATGAAAACCAATAGTTGAACAACGGCGGGCCAAGCCAAAGACATATCGTCAAGCCCCAACCCACTGGTTAAAGTTTTACGAAGAGGCCGTCATTGAGTCTGAGGCCCGAACCGCCGTCGTGCAATTAAAGAGTGAAGCATAGCAGTCAACAATGACTGGTTTGACAACTAGGCATGCAGGCTGCCGTATAATATCCAGGCTATATAGCCAATTCTTTTATAACGGTTAATAAGTTTTCTGAATTGCTCCAAAAAGTTAGATTTTCCTACAATTTTCTAAATCTGTACACTAAGTCACCGTAAAATTCTGGTTCCGATATACCTTGTTGCAGAAGTGTTTTCAGACTGACGCTATAATTTTAACTTCAAATAGTACAAAGAAAATATGTTATTATTATTAAGTATGAATGGAAACTAAAAAATTCTTTGTCCGCTCTACCTTTTCATTTTCCTTTATCAATCCATTTTCGGATAGACACCTCTGGAAAAATTGTGCAGACCCAGATCAGATCAAAGGAGCAGTCCGACCAGGGTCCACACTATGTTAAAGGACATAATTTTCCGGGAAAAGCCTGTTCAAAAATACAAATTTTATCCAAAACAACTGGTTACTGGTGTGGTCACTGGTAAATATATAAAAAAGGCTCAACCACTGAAGCTACAACCTGCATTAAGGAAAAACAATTACCCCAAAAACCTACATAAGTGAATAAAAACTGGCTGCATAAGCTTTCGGCTTTAGAGGAGATAAGTACGTAACAACGAAAGTCAGAGTTGTCTCTCTTGTACGCGACACACCTTTAGGTTCTTATCTATGCCTGTACCATTTTTTATCAAAATATTTCAAACCATTAAGAAGTTGAATTGCAAAGAATTTGGCTTAGAAATTTGTTCAGGGGAGATAACTAGTAAAAAGAACGATGCATTTTTTCTTCTTGCATGTGACACTCTTACTTGATCTGATATATGTCCCTACCAAATATTATCAAATTATCTGAAACAGTATGAAAGTTATGGCCTGCAAAATATTTCGGCTTCAGGTGAGATATGTTCATAAAGAATGTGAGAGTTGTCTCTCTCGCACACGGCACCTCTTCTGGTCCTTATCTATGTCTCTACAAAATATTATCAAAATATTTCAAACCATTAAGAAGTTATAAATGAATAATAATTTGGCCTAGAAATTCGTTCAGGGGAGATTACTAGAAAATAAAGCAAGAGTTATCCTTCTTCCATGCTACACTCCTACTTACTTGACCTGATATATGTCCCTACCAAATATAATCAGATTATCTCAAACAGTATGGGATTTATGGCCTGCACAAGATTTTGACTTCAGGGGAGAAGTACATAACCAAGAAAGTGGGAGTTGTCTCCCTTGCACGTCACATGCTTACTGGTACTCTTCTTTATTCAGTATGGGAGATGTGGCCTGCACAAGATTCATCTTCAGGGGAGATAAGTACATAACGAAGAAAGTGAGAGTTGTCTCTCTATAAGCGACGCGCCTACTGGTCCTCCTCTTCATCCCTACCAAATATGAAAGCAATCCACTGAAGACTAAATGTAACAAATAACTTTGAAAAAAAGGTTAACCAAAAGGTAAACCTCTGAAGCCCACCCGAACATTGCTATTTTAAAGGACGGATTTTTTTTTAAATCCCGTCTAATAAGATAAGCCCCTGGTGGCCAAGTTTTTTTCGGACTCATGATGGCTCGAACAATCTTGATAGAGGGTCACCAAAGAAACACTTATGCAAAATTATATAGAAAAATTGGTCCCGTGACAAGCAGATATCGAACGTAACACATTCTTAAAAGTTGAAAAAGGGTCATAACTCCCATAATAATTGGTGGATTTTACCCTAAATCGAACGACTTATATTTTGTGATCATATGAATCCAATACGAATCCAGTACACTAATATTTTCAAAAGATATCGAACGGAATCCATTTTTCGTTCGCCTTAGTATGTTAAATGTGTTGATTCTTTTTAAATTGCTTTACCAGACGTGAACGACAAACAAGATGTATCAGTTCATATCGTTATGTTTGTCGTTCACGTCTGGTGGTTGCCATTAAATTAATATGCCCATGTAATGACTACCTTTGTAAACTCCAATTTGTTTCGAGAAAATATGGGTATACAATGTTACATATTTACTGTTCCTTTATTAATCATTCAAGCAATTTAAAAAGAATCAACAATATATTAAGGTTATCAAAAGCTTGTAGTTTCCCATATGATTTGAGAAAGCTTGTAGTTTTCCATATGATTTGAGATTTTGACTTGTTTGTGAACACAAGGCTTTTACTCAGCCACATAGAGTATCTAAACATAAGCATCAACTGCGACCTACGAAGAAATCATTTTACTCTATTGATTTTGCCAAAAGAGGCTGGCTAGTCTGGACCATTAGGCAGTTTTCAGTCCTTTAATAATGTGTTGATTGCTTTCTAAGACTCCGCTGTCAAAGAACATATTCACTGAAAGCAAACTTGTCTTGGAAAAGTCTGAAAGAGTCACATGAGATGACCATTTTATCCGTTGTTACCTTATATTCGGAAAGGAATTTGACACTGTGGATTCGATTTAGTTTTTGAAGACGGAACTCAGTAAATTGTAAGCAAACTTTATATTAATTGTTTCAGTTTTAATTTCAGTTATTTGATTTTATTCAGATGTTGAAAAAAAAAACACACTATGGTTTCTACTTGCGGAACAGTATTCGGGTTAAAGAAATTCGCAGCCGCCGCTTGTAAGTATCCATTCGCAGAAGAAACTTTCATGTTAACATGAACTGACACGTGATCGCTCAGTTCGCGTATCAGAAGACTTGTAACCAACTTTTCACTCTGGTATTCTCAAAGTTGCTACTTTCTTGGCATCATTATTGGTTATGCATAAGTATAAAGTATGCGCATCATGCAACAAGACGTAGATCAATATATGTACCATAATTAGCTTTCAGAATGAGCAAATTGCATTCTTTCAGCATTTTTTAACATAAACCAAAAGAAGAACAGTACCATTTTATCCGATGTTATTAAAAAATTCTATTTAACATGTTTACACGATATATTAAATTACGAGAGTTGCGCGCTCACGGTACCCAGGGTAAAGCATTTTAATTGTATTTAAGCCCCTAAAATTACTTTAAAAGTCGAGAAAAAGTGACAAAAATGAAATTGTCAATCATGCCAATACCACATGCACATCTACAAACAATGATAAAAGAGCCTGTAAACTTTTAAATTGATCAGTATAAAACTGTGGGAGGAGTTGCGCACACAAGGTACCCACCATCTGTCTTCAAATGCCTAAGTCGAAAAAGGGAAATAACTCGGCAAGGAGAACCCCGACGGAAAAAAAAATATGGGTCCGCTTAGTTTTCATGCTGATCCTATATATAAAATTTCAGCATCCTAGCTGTAACCATTCCTGACCGTACGCAAAGCATAATGGATAGACGGACAGAAATATCTAAGTTCAAAAATCGAAAACAGTGACAAAAATTAAATTGACGATAATGCCAAAACCACAAGCACATCTAAAGACCATGACAAAAGGGCCCGCAGTTTCAAATTGATCAGTGTAAAACTGTAGAAGGAGTTGCGCACACAAGGTACCAAACATCTGTCTACAAATGCCTAAGTCATAAATTGATTGATTGTATTGGGGTTTAACGACACGTCAACCCTTGTGGGTCATTTTGGGTTGTCTCCCAGAGAAAGGGAGGAAGAGATACAAGAGATAGTAGAGGAGATAAAAGAGAGGGACATGGAAGAAAGAAGAACAGGAATGAAAGGGAAGAAACAGAATAAAAACATTCCCCCTCTAACCTTAACTGCTACAAAGGATAGCAGGCCTTGCCCAACTGTAAGCCAATTTTGGTTGAACGCCCCGGTGACGTAAGCTCAGTTATATTGAGTTATCCTTCAAAGAAACCGACACGTGATCAAAAGAGCGGGAAGAGTGACGTCACACATGTTTCTGCTCAAAGGGATCTTCTAGATTAAAGGTGAACGCAATATAAGTTAGTATATCTTGGAGTAAAGTGCTTAACAAGCCATTTATTTTGATGCAAGAGTTTTCAAAATCGGCCTAGAAATAAGTAAGTTATGGTGGTTTGAATAAATTATAAATGGATATCATGGATGCCGCCATATTGTAGGCTTTGTGACGTTACAAAGCCCAAATTAAATATGCAAAACCAAATTATAAAGGATTTTAAGAACAATTTGCTACAGATTTTTATAATATTTTAATTCTAGTGACAAGCAATCATTTTCCCCAAAATAAACCAACTTTATGAGAATAACTACCTTTATGAAACGAATTTTAAATTTTATAAAACCTCATTAAATATTCAAAATGGCGGTGCCTATTCCTCCAATGTTAAGATATTCAATTGTCTATAACCTACTTAATTTTCCACCGATTTTGATCAAATTTGTGTCAAAATTCATTGTTTGTAAAGTTCTCTACTTTAAAGCACAATACCTTTTAAGGTTGTGTTCCCTTTAAGACTTCTTAAGACGACTGAACTATCGTTTTCTCTGTGGAATGTTTGAAATACAGAAAAGAATCGCATATTATTTAAAGGTTAAGTATTGCTAGTTAAAATATGTTTTACTTTTGAAAACTTCATTTTAAAACACAAGATAAAATTTACGATTGAATATTAACCAAAAGGGATTTATTATCCACGTAAATTTTGGCTTGAATCAATTTGTTTCAATAGAAAAGGAAATGTTTTTGCCATTCACAATTTTAGTCACGTGGCATAAAATTATAATCACGTGGTCAGTAGCCCGGATGAAAACAATTGCATAACTAGAACAGTGTTTTCGGAGAAAAACGTATGTCCCCCCACCAGTTTGAACAGACATATTTTTAAAATAGATTGTATCTATAATAAACTCAGGGTCACAATATACCTATATGTAAGTTTGGTCAAAATTCATCCATTCCTCAATGAGATAGGGTGCTGACAAGCCATTTTCTAAAATCATAGCCCTTGTGTAACCTTGAAAATGGAATCAAGGTCACAAAAATCTAATCAGTTCTTGTCTCTGTCTCAACAATATATCTGTGCAAGTTTGGTCAAAATCCCTCCATTCATTCAGCAGACAGCGTGCAGACAAGCCATTATCCAACAATCTGAGCCCTCCTGCGACCTTGAAAATGGGGTCAAGATCACCAAAATAAAATTAGTTATTTACCATGCCACAACAATTTGGCTGTGCAAGTCTAGTTAAAATCCATCCATACCTTCAAGAGATACAGTGCAGACAAGCCATTTTTCCAACAATCTAAGCCCTAGGCTTAAATTGAAAATGGGGTCAAGGTCACCAAAATCTAATCAGTTCTTTTCCATGTCACAACAATATAGATGTACAAGTTAGGTCAAAATCAATCCATTCCTTTAGGAGATAGGGTGCAGACTAGCCATTTACCAACAATCTAAGCCCTAGTCTGACCTTGAAAATGGGGTGAAGGTCACCAAAATATAGTCAGTTCCGATGCATGTCCCAAAAATATAGCTGTGCAAGTCTGGTCGAAATCTACTCATTCCTTCAGGAGACAAGGTGCAGACAAGCCATTTTCCAGCAATCTAAGCATTAGTGTGACCTTGAAAATGGAGTCAAGGTCATCAAAATCTAATTAGTTCTTTTCCATGTCTCAACAATAAAGATGTAGAAGTTTGGTCAAAATCCATTTATACATTTAGGAGATAGGGTGCAGACAAGCAATTTTCCAACAATTTAAGCCTAACTGTGACCTTGAAAATGGGGTCAAGGTCACCAAAACCTAATCAGTTCTTTTCCATGTCTCAACAATATAGCTGTACAAGTTTGGTCAAAATCCATTTATTCATTCAGGAGATAGGGTGCATACAAACCATTTTCCAACAAATCTAAGCCCTCCAGTAACCTTGAAAATGGGGTCAAGGTCACCAAAATCTAATCAGTTCTTTTACGTGTCCCAGCATTGTAGATGTGCAAGTTTGGTCAAAATCTATTCATTCCTACAAGATACAGGGTGCAAACAAGCCATTTTCCAACAATCTAAGCCCTCCTGTGAACTTAAAAATGGGGTCAGGGTCACCAAAATCTAATCAGTTCTTTTACATGTCCCAGCAATATAGATGTGCAAGTTTTGTTAAAATCTATTCATTCCTTCAAGAGATAGGATGCAGACAAGCCATTTTCCAACGATCTAAGCCCTCCTGTGACCTTGAAAATGAGGTCAAGATCAGCAAAATCTAATCAGCATTTTTCCCCTCCCAATGATATATTTGTGTAAGTTTGGCTAAAATCTGTCCATTCAATAAGGAGATAGAGTGCAGACAAGAGGCTACGCCCCATTTTCCAACAATCTAAGCCCTCCTGTGACCTTGAAAATGGGGTCAAGGTCACCAAAATGTAATGAGCATTTTTCCCAATCCCAATGATATATTTGTGTAAGTTTGGCTAAAATCTGTCCATTCAATAAGGAGATAGATTGCGGACAAGAGGCTACGCCCAATTTTCCAACAATCTAAGCCCTCCTGTGACCTTGGAAATGGGGTCAAGGTCACCAAAATCTAATCAGCATTTTTCCCCCTCCCAATGATATATTTGTGTAAGTTTGGCCAAAATCTGTCCATTCAATAAGGAGACAGAGTGCAGACAAGTGGCTACGCCGACGCCGACAGGATCCGCACTAAAAACAATATGTCCCCCCCCCCCCCGCACACACACACACACACACACACACACACACATGGTGGGGGAACATAAAAAGGTCTTATTCCGACTTAATCAACACCTAAAACCCAATCAATGCCTAAACATCTTTAGAAGATGTCAGGAGAATATCCGTTTGTCAAGTTAGAGTTTCGGACCTTGATCAGGTCACACTCAACACAATGAAATTTAAAAGACTTAATGTTCAAGGCACAAAAAGAGCCCTTATGCCATATACAGGCACCAAAGACCTAGATTAGCCTGCACATTCACAGTCTGATGATCTTTGTTGACCACATACAGAATCACCAGTTATTACTGAAATATTGACAAGCAAGGAGGTCAGGACATTACGAAAACACGCCTATTCAAATATATAGAAATTTTTAACTTCAAAAAATAAAAAAATGTCAGATAAAAAACTCTGATATTTTTTATATTTCTGCTCAAAACATAGATTGTGGGCACTCGTTAGAACCATCTCGGCGAGGCGGTTCTAACGAGTACCCACAATCTTTGTTTTTGAGCAGAAATAAGAAAAACAAGCGGACCAAGATGGTCCTATATCGCTCACCTGATTACCAGAAACGTCTGAGTCAATTGGCCTTTCTGTTCAAGAGAAGAAGTTCAATATTGATTTTCAAGATGGTTGCCATCTTGGATTTTCAATCAGAACAATTTTAGCTACTTTTGATCTACAAGTCACCTCAATACTTCCAATGAAGTTTGAGTCAATAGCCCTTTTGGCTCAGAAGAAAAAGTTCAAAATAGATTTTCACCATGGCTGCTAGGGCAACCATTTTGATCAACAAGTCCCTCCGATACTTCCTATTAAATTTTGAGTCAATGGGTCTTTCTATTCAGGAGAAAAAGTTCAAAACAGATTTTCAAGATGGCAACTGTGGGGCCATCTTGTATTTCTGATCGGAGCGATTTTAGCTATTTTTATCTACATGTCACCTTGATGATTCTTACTAAGTGTCAAGTCAATTGGACTTTCGGTTCAGGAGAAGAAGCAAAAAATAGATTTTCAAGATGGCCACCATGGTGGCAATCTTGGATTTCTTATCAAAACGGTTTTAGCTATTTTAATCTACCAGTCACTGCTATGCTTTCTACCAAGTTTCGAGTCAGTTGGCCTTTCAGTTCAGAAGAAGAAGCTAAAAATAGATGGCGGCCATTCTTTTTTATCTATTTTTTTATCTACAAGTCACCCCTAAGCTTCCTACTCCGGTTCGAGTCAATGGGCCTTTCGGTTCAGGAGAAGAAGCGAAAAATAGATTTTTAAAGTGGCCGCGCGATGCGGATTTCTTGGATTTCCAATAGGAACGATTTTACCTACTTTTGATCGACCAGTCACCCCGATGCTTCCTACTAAGTTTCGAGTCAATTGGCCTTTCACTTCAGGTGAAGAAGCAAAAAGTAGATTTTCAAGATGACCGCCATCTTGGCTTTCCGATCCGCACGATTTTAGCTATTTTTGATCTACAAGTCACCCCGATGTTACCAAGTTTAAAGTCATAAGCCTTTTGATTCAGGAGAAGAAACGAAAAATAGATTTTCAAGATGGTCGCCATAGCGGCCATCTTGGATTTCCGATCAGAAAGATTTTATCTATTTTGACCTATAAGTTAACCCGATGCTTCCTACCAAGTTTCGAGTCAATTGGCTTTTCAGTTTAGGAGAAGAAGCGAAAAATAGACTTTCAAGATGGCCGCCATGGTAACCATCTTTGATTTCCGATCGGGACGATTTTAGCTATTTTTATCTACAAATCACCCCAATGCTTCCTGCCAAGTTTTGAGTCAATTGGCCTTTCAGTTCAGGAGAAGAAGCGAAAAATAAATTTTCAAGATGGCCGCATGGTGGCCATCTTGGATTTCAGATCAGAACGATTTTAGCTATTTTTAATCTATAAGTTACCCCGATGCTTTCTACCAAGTTTGGAGTTAATTGGCTTTTGGGGTTTAGGAGAAGAAGCGGAAAATAGATTTCATGATGGCCGCCATGGCGGCGATCTTGGATTTCCAATCGGCACTATTTTAGTTATATTTGATCTACAAGTCACCCCGATGCTTCCTACCAAGTTTGGAGTCAATCTGCCTTTCGGTTTGGGACAAGAAGCTAAAAATAGATTTTCAAGATGGCGGCCATCTTGGATTTCCGATCGGAAAAATTTTAGCTATTTTTTATCTACAAGTCACCCCGATGCTTCCTACCAAGTATCCAGTCAATTGGCCCAGAGGTGTAGGAGGATTAGGCTTTTAAAGCAATTGTTGACGCCGCACGACAGACGACGCACGACGGACATTGACTGACCACAATAGCTCACCATAAGCACTTCGTGCTCAGGTGAGCTAATAATGCATACCTCTGAAAACCCCACTTTAACTATATAAAAATGGGGTTTAAGGGGATCAAAATTATATAGGCATGTTTTCTTGATGATCAGATGCACATTCTAAGCAATCACCGTTCGTATCTGGTGTAAGGCAAAAAATCAAAGAATAAATAAATAAAACGGCATTTCGTTTACTGCATAAACTTATGATACCTGACAAAGTCGGAATTAGGGCAATTATTATCATATCGAGGTACAGAGAAGGCTTAAGATAGGGATGTTCACATATTTTGGCATACAGAAAGGGCCTACTATAATCCGAATATTCCTATCAAAATTGGAAATTACAGCCTTGGTTTCGGGTTTTAGTTCTATTCGTAAATATATCAGGTGATACTAATCAAGTTACACAATGACTTTCTGAGAACAACTTTATTAAGTTATAAAATCATTTATAATCAGCCGAGGGTCTGGCTAAAACGCTGATTTTTTTCTTGCAGAACTGCTGAATGCTGACCAGACAAAATGCTGACCAAAGTGACTAAAACGCTGATCAGAAGACACCTTGCTGACCAGAAAATACATCTGGTCTTTATTCAGGTTTAACTTGTGTTAATTTGTGATAACCTTTTGCAATCATAAGACCTATATGATCATCTACTTAAAATCAGAGATAGAATCTACTGAATATATAAGCCCACATTAAAAAAAAAAAAAGATTGCCTAAAATTGCATTTTTTTATAATGGGGGGTCGGGGTGGGGGGAGTGTGGGGAAGCGGGGTGTAGGTTGCCTCACACTGCCTACCCGTCCTGTCAGGTCGACAGATATGGACAGATGTGATGTGACCCCCCACATTTTTATGGAACATGGACCAGAAGACTGAAATTCGTAGCTATATTAAATGCCACATTAGGCTTAATATAGATTCAAAGCAGATATTTAATGAATTTTGTGGTATATATAGACCTCAGGCCATTTCAATGCACACAGTTTTAGGTGGGTTAAAGCTTTTAAAGCTGGGAAATTTCCGTCCTGGAAGGCCTAAAACCTCTGTTACCAAGGCTAACATCGCTGTTGTAAAGATTGTGGTCGAGCAGGATGCGCGATTGTCTGTCAAAGATATAGCTAGTTGTACTGGCATATCAGAAGGCAGTGTGCAAACAATTCTGAAAAAGCGTTTGGACCTGAGAAAGGTTTGCGCTAGGTGGGTACCTCATTTACCCACTGAGGAGCAAAAGACACAACGCCTTAAATGTGCCTGGGAACTTTTGAAAACATACGGGTTATTTCTAACTTGCTAACAGGTGATGAAACCTGGGTGCACATGTTTGAGCCACAAAGAAGGGCTGATAATAAGCAATGGAAACGAAAAGATAAAAAACGCCCATGTATTGCCAAGAGAACCATAAGTTCGAAAAATATTAATTCAAGTGGGCCAGTCGTTCAAGTGCCTTGTCCATCTGGTCATACAGTCACTGGCCGATTCTACAAGAATTCTGTACTGAAGAAAGTGAAAGAGTTTTACAATAAGAAACGACCAAGCAAAGGATGGTCAGGAGTCCACCTTTTACATGACAACGCCTCCTCTCATAAGTGTGAGGTTGTTAAGTCTTTTTTGGCTTCTGACAAAGGTGAAAGTTTTAAACCATCCACCTTATTCACCTGACCTGAGTCCCTGTGACTTCTTTTTATTTCAAAGGATTAAGAAAATGCTTTCTGGGAAATAAGTATACGTCTAGAAGTTCTCTTGGCAGCGCTATTTATCAGTGTCTCCAACAGATACCAAAAGAAGACTATTTATCTGCTTTTCGCGACTGGGTAAAAAGGTTACAAAATGTGTTAGTAAAGGGGGAATACTTTGAAGGTTTGTAATAAAAATATGTTTGATAAAACGTAGCACTGAAGTAATCCGAACCCAGTGACAAAACTTTTTGCAGGACCCTTCGTATAAGTACGACTGTCGTAGCCTTATAGTCAAATGATGTCCCAACACACCGTTATGAATCTGGAAAGAAATGTTTTTTTTGTTGTTGTTGTTGTTTTTTTTTTTTTTTTTTTTTCTTTTTTTCAGAAGACAATATCTGCATGCAATAGATCTTTCGGGAACCAGTCCCTCCTTCAGTTGTATAAAAAGGAAACGATCTGTGCGTACCATAATAAGGTTGTGTGGAATTTAGTACATATTTGGTGCGGTGGTATTGTTATACATGTAGCACTGGGAATTAGCAACTCAGTCACGGGGCTGCCTCCCTGAGAATATCACTGAGGCGTTTGTGACTTATAGTGGTGACTTGATGTTTTGAAAACTAATTTGTAGTACTAAAATTTGAGTTTATTATTTTAAATTTATTTATATATGGAGAAAGATGGACCACCATAATTTCAAATACAGATTTAATATTTGCTATTTGTATTTTATTAACACAAATTAAAACACAACTGATTTTATCAAACTGACATACATTCTTAAATACTTTTGCTTCAGCAGCTTTTTTCTTATATAAATTAACGTCAAAAAGATTACCTTTGGAAACAAAGAACACACTCGGGTGAAGCACAATATTGTGGCCACATATGTTGCACTTGGGGTGAGAAATCAAGTTTGAGGGATTTTTACAAAAATATGTTGTTGTTTGTTGTTGTTGTTGTTATTTTTGTTTTATTTTTTCCTTTTTTTATTTTTTTTTTCAAATGTGTAGTGCTTCTAGTCTATAAATTTATAAGGGTTTGTCCAAGAGAAGAAGGCTGACATAAAATATAAATTTATAAGCAAAAATCATTACTTTTATGCAGGTTACGGACACTACAAAATTTATTTGGATACATAATTTTGGAAAAAAACACACAAAAAAAATATTGATATCTGCATAATTTTGCAGAAACACACATGCTTTAGATCAGACTGTTATTGATGAAGTCATTCAGAGGCAAAAATAAACATAAAAGTCTGTAAATCACTTAGTTGTGGGTCCCTAAACTGATTAATCATTGATCAGAAGAACAACTAGAGATCATCCAATAAAAATTGTTATATACATTTAAATGGACTGAATAAAGAATAGGATTAATAAAGTATCTAAACCACATGGAGATTTTATCTTAAAGCAAAATCTTATTGGATATCATCTCAAAAATTGGTCACAGACACTACAGTCAGTTAACATTATTATGGAATGGTTCATATTCAGATACTTAGTCTTGTTTCAGATGTTCATAAGTAATTTTGCAATAAGTAAAGAAGAAAATCATTAAAAGAATATATTATTAAAAAATAATTACATTTAAATAATAATAAACAAGAAATAATTACTAGAATGTTTGTTTCTGGATGCCCCATCAAAAATTATAATGTTGATACATGATTTGCTTCAAGTTTAAAAGAAGCTCTGGAAGTGTTGAATAACAAAATGATCTACCTATATTGCTATAACCTTCATTTTGAGTATCAAGTGACTGGGTAAAATATTTTTAATATTGCTTTGTCTGTTTAGTTTGCTTCGAAGTTTCCACTTTAAGGGTTTGGTGGGCTTTAGTTTAAGCTCACAGAAAGTGTATCAATAATGCAAAACTCTGCTTGCAAGACAACATTGTTTTATTTGCTATTTATGTGGAAGAAAATCAAACACAACTTCACTACCATGCTATGTTCATAATATCAAATTTACCTATCATCATTATGTGCGCTGTGGCTGGCTATAATTCAGTTATGCAATCAGTGTTATGTATGAGGACTGCAATGAAAGACGTACGATTATTTGCAGATGAATTCTTTTTAAACATAAGAAATTATTAATTCTACACATAAAAGTAATAGAACTTAAGTAAATTTATTAAGAATTTCTTCGAAAAAAGTGGAACAGAATACAAAACAAGTCAACAACCTTTGTAGTGTATGTAACCATTTTGAGACTGCATGGGTTTTGTCCATTAATTGGACAGAACTGAAGCACTTTAATCTTACATTATTTACAGTATTTCAAATCAATAAAAGCAAGCTTATGAATCAATTTGTGTCAACATTTACTTTAAATACTCTGAAAAATGTCCATTAGACATACAAAACCTGTCACGTATCAGTGGTTTCTGAAATAGAAAGCATAAATACCATAAAGTAGTTTATTGGTACTAAGATATAATTTGTTTAATGAAATCATGTTAATTTCAAAGTCTTTTTGGAAATTAAAGTCAAGATTTTTGGTAACTTATAACAGCAAGAAAAAGGTTGGGGACACTACAAAAAATTGCTGATTTGTATTCCTGTTTTTTTTGCCAGAATATTCAACTACATTTCTTCAGAAACTGGCTGTAAAGAATGCTTCTCCACATATTTCAGTAGCAATAAAAATGCCTAACATTGCTTTAAAGACACATTTTGGATTGCATAACACTCTAATGACTCCATGCAGATTAAGATAAGAAATCTTTCGTGACTTAGGCCACCCTTGCAGTTTGGGGCCTGATAAGGGGAAATTAGATCAAATATCAGTAAAGTTTATGATGAAGACAGGGAAACAGATAAGGTGGGTAACTTGGTGACCATTTAATATTTCTTCTCTTTATTCAATAAAATATATCTGGTTGTTATTCATTAGAATTGCCTCATCAAGGCAGTTCTAATGAATACTCACAACATGTTTTTGGAGAAATACAGATACTTATGCTTATATGCTAATTTATCATCAAATGCCCTCTTTGTCTGCTTCTTTGGATCAAATACAGAAAATTAGCAAGATAGATTGTATTTTATTTATTTATTTAAACAAAAAAAAAAAAAAAAAAAGAACTTTATGGCATAAAATACACATTCTAAATTGTCTAAGGACTTTCTGACATATTACATGATGTGTTGTTTTACTGAAGTGAAAAGCATTGTACATATAACTAAAATGTTTACATTTTCAGTAATACAGTTTTGTTTGCCAACAACTGATCACAAAATACAAAATACTAGTATCAATAAAATTCCAGTGGCACTATTTGAGCAGATTGGTAAAAAGATAATCGCTTAAAAGGTGTAATAAATAAATCCATTTTGTCCGGAAAAGCATTATTTTGGAACAGTCCCGCAGCCTGTAAAAAAAGGTAAGAGAAAAGTCCAGGGAGTGCCACAATCACAAACCGCAGCCCTTCCCAGACCCCAAGAGGAAGAGGAAACAAACAAATCCAAACAAGCACAAATTGAACAAACGTACGAAAAGCACTAAGATTAGCTCTCTCTTCCCCAAGCGAGGTAATCGCAATACTAAAAGGACTGAAAAACACAAGAACAAAATGACACACGGAAAGACATACAAAAAAATCGCCTCGTAGAATAAACCACAAAGCAACAAAGAGTAAGACTTACACCGGGACCACCGCCTTTGATCGGTCAGTAGAGTAAACCACCGGGGGGTTTAAAGCACTTTTACAGCTAGCTAACTTCACCCTGGGTCCCGATGCTACTCTTAATGCAGAAACATATAAATTCGGTTCGCATAAAGGCTCCCAACTCAGTCAATGCATCAAAGCGAAAACATAAAAATCAAATTAATCACTATAATAAACAAAGACGAGTACTCATGGCTAATTCTACTGTATGCCAGAGTAAATGAAAGCCACTAGCTGAACCACGGCGGGCCAAGCCAAAGACATATCGTCAAGCCCCAACCCACTGGTTAAAGTTTTACGAAGATGCCGTCATTGAGTCTGAGGCCCGAACCGCCGTCGTGCAATTAAAGAGTGAAGCATAGCCATCAACAATGATTGGGTTGACAACTAGGCATGCAGTCTGTTATTCTTTGGTAAGGCTTACCTGCTGCAATCATTTAATTTGTCGGTCAACTATAATTTCCTCAGTTAATCATAGACAATTTTCAGTTGTAAACAACTCTGATTTAGACTGAAAATCAGAGGATGTATTATGTTCTTACTTGCAGCGAAGGAGGCTGAGGAATGCAGTATGCTGGACAGACCAAACGGGCCCTTAAAACAAGGTTTAAGGAACATTTGCTTAAAATCAAAAAAAGCAAAGAAAATTGTTACGTTTCTTTATTAACATTTCCGGAGTACTGGTCATTCATGATCATCTAGTAAAGTTTTGGTTCAACCTGTTGAAAAAATTATACATAAGTCCAATTCTACCGAAAGATTCAAAAATATTTTAAGACATGAACTTGAACTTAAATGGATTAAACGTTTACAAACCCCTTTTCCACTTGGATTTAATGATAATATTTACCATGAAGGAAATATTTCTAAAATGCCGGATTTCGATGCTTTTTCCCTTTTAGATATTAAAAAACGTAATAAACGATCCCATGGTAAGCGCAAAAATGGCAATTTTAAACGAAAACATAAAACTGTTTTATCTCTTTTAGATTTAAATATTCTCTTACATTCTGGACGTCATCAAATGCTTTCTAAACTAGCTTCACTGTCAGTTTCTTCATTACGTAAGTTAGATGATGAGGCGAATAAATTTTATGATAGAAAGCATGATTTGTATGAAGCAGCTATCCTTACTAGATGTTATACTCAACATGCTCTTCGTCCTTACATTGATTCTGAAATTAACCACATTAGACACTTCATCAAAATTCCATTCATTAATAAAGGTATTGAATTCATAGATTTACATAGCATATTTCGAGATAATAATATTATATCAGCTATACCTGCTGATATTTCGAAAACACGGAATCTCCTATTATTTGTTATAAATATAACAAACCTATCCGTAATACTATACTTAATTTCAATAAATTAGTTTCTGATCTTGATATTGAAACTAGTTCCCCTGATTCTTGAGATTGTAAAGATTCTAAATTTTGTTATCAACCAGCGGGTCATATTGTCACTGGTAACTTGAAGATTATAACTGATTCACGAATCCGTTCAGTTATTTCAAAAGGACCTAAATATAGATTCCCAGCCCAGACTGATTTCAATAAATGTCGGGAAACAATTGCCAGTGCTGTAAATGATTACTGTACGCGTTGGTGTAAACGAGAGCATGTTGAGTCTAATGCTTTAAATAATTGGAAATTAAAGATTTTTAAGATCATTGATGAACGTGTTATTTTACTCTAATAACCTTGATCTTCTCCCTCCTAAGCCTAAATTATCTTTTCGATATTTGAAACAAGGTATTCAAGAATTTCATAGGAAGTATGTTTTGGCTCCAGCTGATAAAGCTGCTAATAATGTTGTTGTTGTGTGACGACTTTATTATATCAATACTCTAAAACAAGAACTTGGTAGTACCAAAACATATGAACGGATTTCTACTGACGAGAGATCTATTGTCAATACCCATTCTATCGCTATTACTGCTAAGTTTGCAGTGAGTATTAAAGAAAAGAAAGACAGACTTCCTACGTTATATTGGTTACCGAAACTTCATAAACGACCTTATAAAGCACGTTTCATTGCTAGTTCTAGTTCTTGTACGACTACTGTTTTGTCCAAACTGCTAACTTCATGCCTTACTGCTGTTAAAAAACATTGGATTAGATACTATGATACTGTTTACGAAAGAGACGGAATTAACTATTTTTGGTCAATTAAAAATTCTAATGGTGTTCTCAATAAATTTAAATACACTGTATACTACGTTACCTCATCATCTTATAAAAGATAAACTTATTGATTTAATTAACCGAACGTTTATTCGGGAGAATACCCAATATTTGGCTTGCAACGAAGAATGTGCTTTTTTCACTTCTGATGTATATAATAATCACAATTTATGGTCGTGTCAAAAAGTCTGTGATGCCCTTGTTTATCTTTTGGATAATATTTTTATTAGATTTGGAACTAAACTTTATAGACAAACTATTGGTATTCGGATGGGAACTAATTGTGCTCCTCTTGTTGCAGATTTGTTTCTTTTTTGTTATGAGAGAGATTTCATGAAGTCTCTCTCACGTGAAAATCAGGCTGACATTATTCAGGTTTTCAATTCAACTTCAAGATACCTTGACGATTTATTAAATTTACTTTGACCAAATGGTGGACCGGATATACCCTACAGAACTCCAATTAAATAGAACAAATTCTTCCAATACCGAGGCACCTTTTTGGGATTTGAATCTGTGTATATCTAATGGTACAGTTTCCACCAAAATTTATCATAAACGGGACGATTTTGATTTTGATATAGTCAATTTCCCTTTTCTGTATGGCGATGTCCCCCGGCGTACCTCATATGGGGTATACATATCTCAACTTATAAGATTCGCCAGAGCTTCTTCAAATCTTAATGACTTTAACTACCGTAATAAAGCCCTTACTGCCAAACTTCTTAGGCAGGGTTATCGTTATTTTAAACTTCGTAAGGCGTTTTCGAAATTTTATCGCAGACACAGTGCCTTGTTAGAAAAATATAGCGTCGGTCTGAAAACACTTCTGCAACAAGGTATATCGGAACCCGAATTTTACGGTGACTTAGTGTACAGATTTAGAAAAATTGTAGGTAAATCTAACTTTTCGGAGTAATTCAGAAAACTTATTAACCGTTATAAAAGAATTGGCTATAGCCTGGATATTATGCGGCGGACTGCATGCCTAGTTGTCAACCCAATCATTGTTGATGGCTATGCTTCACTCTTTAATTGCACGACGGCGGTTCGGGCCTCAGACTCAATGATGGCCTCTTCGTAAAACTTTAACCAGTGGGTTGGGGCTTGACGATATGTCTTTGGCTTGGCCCGCCGTGGTTCAGCTATTGGTTTTCATTTACTCTGGCATACAGTAGAATTAGCCATGAGTACTCGTCTTTGTTTATTATAGTGATTAATTTGATTTTTATGTTTTCGCTTTGATGCATTGACTGAGTTGGGAGCCTTTATGCGAACCGAATTTTTATGTATTTCTGTATTAAGAGTAGCATCGGGACCCAGGGTGAAGTTAGCTAGCTGTAAAAGTGCTTTAACTCCACCCCCACCCCCCACCCCCCCACCCGGTGGTTTGCTCTACCGACCGTTCTAAGGCGGTGGTCCCGGTGTAAGTCTTACTCTTTGTTGATTTGTGGTTTATTCTACGAGGCGATTTGTTGTATGTTTTTCCGTGTGTCATTTTGTTCTTGTGTTTTTCAGTCCTTTTAGTATTGCGATTACCTCGCTTGGGGAAGAGAGAGCTAATCTTAGTGCTTTTCGTACGTTTGTTCGGTTTGTGCTTGTTTAGATTTGTCGGTTTCCTCTTCCTCTTGGGGTATTGGAAGGGCTGCGGTTTGTGATTGTGGCACTCCCTGGACTTTTCTCTTACCTTTTTTGAGAAAGCTCAGATATTAGGCCAACTAGATATCTATCATACGATTCATATAGAGCTTCTTTAAATTCATCATTATGATGCTTTTTTTTTTGTTTGGAATAAACTGAAAGGTATACCAATGTAAATAAACACAGAAAGCATTTATCATTAAAAGCACAAACAGCACTTACTTTGCATAAATTATGATTCTGATTCAGACTGCATTTTGTTGCCAAATGTCTAGAATTATGTCAGACACTGCAAAAGTAAACAGAAAACTTCCCAGGAGTAGTCAGGGAACATACATGTTCACATCCAAAAACAGAAAAAACAGCCAGCAGCAAAACCTCTCGGGTTCAAACTGGGCCCTATGGATGTTGTTCTAAATCCAGTTAAAGCTCCAACAACACACAACAACCCTCATGGTACCCATAGTTCCTAGCAAGCAGATTCCTATCATATTTACCCTAAATATTTGCCATTCAGACATATTTAACTCCTTACTATACTTACCCTAAAAATTGTCCATTTGGCCAAAATAAAAGATTAGCTATCAATATTACTATTTTAGACAGATATATTAATTTTTTGTAAAAAGTTGTCAATTTTTGTTTAAACATGTTTTTCGATTCTGACAATTCTGGCGGATTTTATACAATAAATTTTCAAGAAAAAAA
Organism: Anodontia alba; assembly: GCA_964016985.1. Taxonomy (NCBI): domain Eukaryota; kingdom Metazoa; phylum Mollusca; class Bivalvia; order Lucinida; family Lucinidae; genus Anodontia; species Anodontia alba. The sequence continues at coordinate 40,640,209 of OZ024828.1, forward strand.
ATACCTACGTATCCAAAAATATCTGACAGAGTTGGGAGAGGGCAAACAGAAATAATTTTAAATGTGGCCTTTACTACCAAACCTGCTGGATACGTGGAAAACTGCTGACCTTGATCAGGCACTGTGTGCTGCTGTGTCTGGCCTTGAACTACAGTGCTGTCGGTCAATTCTGCGCACTTAAGCTACTGTGCAGGTCATAATTTCAATATAGACAAATAAACAAAATGCATTTTAGCGGCACTTCAGAGTCTTGCCAATGTAGATCCAATAGGATGGCATTTTTTTTTATCTCTAATTTTAATTTGTTGTCAGTGTAGGCCATCAAACGTCGCTACCGTTGTGTATTTGAGACATTAAAATCTTCTGCTAATTCTGCGCATCTGGAGTAAATCCCTTCCTTATTGTATAATGCTACTATGATCTGGTTCTTCAAATACACATTTGAGTAGGCCAGGGCAGTTGATGAAATGTGAATAATAAAGTTCATATTTTCTTGTGACAGTCTTGTTGAAAATTGCGATTTTCACACAGTTCTGTGTTATTTTTCACATAAACACGTATTTTCGTATTCATTTTACAAATATTTTGAATTTGCCATTTGAAAATGATTTTTTATACTTCCATTCCATCAGTATATCAAAATGATGTACCAAAATGAAATGTTTTTTCTGTTTGTTCAAACCTAATTGGGGGGAGGGGGGACGGGTCGTTAACTCCCATAGACTTGTAATGGGAAAAACTTAAACTCTTCTCTGAAACTATGAGGCCCCCAACTTACATATTTAGTATGTAGCAATGTTTAGAGGTCCCCTACATATATCCTGCCAATCAAGCCCCTGGGGCCCAAACTGGCCACGCCCCGGGAGTCATTAACTCCCACAGACTTATAATGGGAAAAACTTAAAAAATCTTCCTCTGAAACGATGAGGCCCAAAGCTTATATATTTAGTATGTAGCAATGAGTAGTGGTCCCCTACATTAATCTTGCCAATCAAGCCCCTGAGGTCTAAATTGGCCACGCCCCAAGGGTCATATATAGAGCTATATAGCTAAAGAAAGTTCAAAAATCTTCTCTGAAACCATGAGGCTGAGAGCTAATAGATAAAGTATGAAGCGATGTTAAGTGGTCTCCTACATTAATCCTGCCAACTATGCACCTAGGGTCCAAATTTGCCACATCCCAGTGGTCATTAGCTCCCATAGCCTGGATATTATGCGGCAGACTGCATGCCTGGTTGTCAACCCAATCATTGTTGATGGCTATGCTTCACTCTTCAATTGCACGACGGCGGTTCGGGCCTCAGACTCAATGACGGCCTCTTCGTAAAACTTTTACCAGTGGGTTGGGCTTGACGATGTCTTTGGCTTGGCCCGCCGTGGTTCAACTATTGGTTTTCATTTACTCTGGCATACAGTAACTCGTCTTTGTTTATTATAGTGATTAATTTGATTTTTGTTTTCGCTTTAATGCATTGACTGAGTTGGGTGCCTTTTATGCGAACCGAATTTTTATGTATTTCTGTATTAAGAGTAGCATCGGGACCCAGGGTGAAGTTGGCTAGCTGTAAAAGTGCTTTAAACCCCCTGGTGGTTTTACTCTATTGACCGTTCTAAGGCGGTGGTCCCGGTGTTAGTCTTACTCTTTGTTGCTTTGTGGTTTATTCTACGAGCGATTTGTTTTATGTCTTACCTTGTGTCATTTTCGTCTTGTGTTTTTCAGTCCTTTTAGCATTGCGATTACCTCGCAATGAAGACAGAGAGCTAATCTTAGTGCTTTTCGTACATTTGTTTGATTTGTGCTGGTTTGGATTTGTCGATTTCCTCTTCCTCTTTGTGTCTGGGAAGGGCTGCGGTTTGTGATTGTGGCACTCCCTGGACATTAACTCTTACCTTTTTTTATAATGGGAAAAACTTAAGAAAATTTTCTTCTCTGAAACCATGAGGTCCAGAGCTTATATATTTAGTATGTAGCAATGTTTAGTGGTCCCCTACATAAATCCTGCCAATCAAGCCCCAGGGGTCCAAACCGGCCACGCCCCGGGGGTCATTAGCTCCCATAGACTTATAATGGGAAAAAAAATTTCTTGTCTGAAACCATGAGGCCCAGAGCTTATATATTTAGTATGTAGCAATGTTTAATGGTCCCCTACATAAATCCTGCCAATCAAGCCCCTGGGGCACAAACTGGCCACGCTCCTGGGGTCATTACCTCCCATAGACTTATAATGAGAAAAGCTTAAAAATGTCTTCTTCTCCGAAACCATGAGGCCCACAGCTTATATATTTTGTATGTAGCAATGTTTAGTGGTCCCCTACATAAATCCTGCCAATCAAGCCCCTGGGGTCCAAACTGGCCACGCCCCAGGGGGTCGTGAACTCCCATAGACTTATAATGGGAAAATCTTAATAATTCTTCTCTGAAACCATGAGATGCAGAGCTTATATATTTAGTATGTAGCAATGTTTAGTGGTCCCCAACATAAATCCTGCCAATAAAGCCCCAGGGGTCCAAACTGGCCACGCCCCGTGGGGCATTAGCTCCCACAGACTTATAATCGAAAAAATAATCTTCTTCTCTGAAACAATGAGGCCCAGTGCTCAGGCGGGCCCCCGTAGCCTAGTGGATAAGAGAGTTGACTCTTAATCCATTAGGTTTCTCACCGCTGTGGTTCGAGCCTAGCTCGGGTCATATGTGGGAAAGCCAAGTTCTGCTTACGGATGGTCAGGTGGTTTTTCTCCGGGTACTCCGGTTTTCGCCCACCTTCGATGAACGATCGGCTCGATATAAGTGAAATATTCTTGAAAGGGCCGTAAAACCCAAATCAAAAAAAAAAAAAAAAAAAGGCCCAGTGCTCATATATTTAGTGTATAGCAATGTTTAGTGGTCCCCTACATAAATCCTGCCAATCAAGCCCCTGGGGTCCAGATGGCTACGTCCCGCGAGTTATTAGCTCCCATACTTATAATAGGAAAAACTTAAAAAATCTTCTCTGAAACCATGAGGCCCACAGCTTATATATGTAGTATGTAGCAATGTTTAGTGGTCCCCTACATAAATCCTGCCAATCAAGCCCCTGGGGTCCAAACTGGCCACGCCCCAGGGGGTCGTGAACTCCCATAGACTTATAATGGGAAAAACTTAAGAAAATTTTCTTCTCTCCAGAGCTTACATATTTAGTCTGTAACAATGTTTAGCGGTCCCCTACATAAATCCTGCCAATCAAGCCCCTGAGGCCCAAAACTGGCCACGCCCCGGGAGTTATTAGCGCCCATAGACTTATAATGGGAAAAACTTAAAAAAGCTTCCTCTCTGAAAAGATGAGGCCCAGAGCTTATATATTTAGTATGTAGCAATGTGTAGTGGTCCCCTACATTAATCCTGCCAATCAAGCCCCTGGGGTCCAAACCGGCCACGCCCCAGGGGTCATGTGCTTATATAGAGCTATATAGCTAAAGAACGTTCAAAAATCTTCTTTAAAGGCTAATTGATTAAGTATGAAGCGATGTTAAGTGGTCTCCTACATTAATCCTGCCAACCATGCCCCTGGGGTCCAAATTGGCCACATCCCAGGGGTCATTAGCTCCCTTAGACTTATAATGGGAAAAACTTCAAAAATCTTCTTGTCTGAAAGCATGAGGCCCAGAGCTTATATATTTAGTATGTAGCAATGTTTAGTGGTCCCCTACATAAATCCTGCCAATCAAGCCCCTGGGGCACAAACTGGCCACGCCCCTGGAATCATTAGCTCCCACAGACTTATAATGAGAAAAGCTTAAAAATTCTTCTTCTCTGAAACCATGAGGCCCACAGCTTATATATTTGTATGTAGCAATGTCCCCTACATAAATCCTGCCAATCAAGCCCCTGGGGTCCAAATGGCCACGCCCCAGGGGGTCGTGAACTCCCATAGACTTATAATGGGAAAAACTTAAAAAATTCCTCTCTGAAACCATGAGTTCCAGAGCTTATATATTTAGAATGTAGCAATGTTTGGTGGTCCCCTACATAAATCCTGCCAATCAAGCCCCAGGGGTCCAAACTGGCCACGCCCCCGGGGTGATTAGCTCCTATAGACTTTTAATGGAAAAAAAATTAAAAAATCTTCTTCTCTGACACCATGAGGCCCACAGCTAACATATTTAGTATGTAGCAATGTTTAGTGGTCCCCTACACAAATCCTGCCAATTAAGCCCCTCGGGCCCAAACTGGCCACGCCCCGGGGGTCATTGGCTCCTATAGACTGGGAAAAATCTTTAAAAAATGTTCTTCTCTGAAACCATGAGGCCCAGTGCTCATATATTTAGTGTACAGCAATGTTTAGTGGTCCCCTACATAAGTCCTGCCAATCAAGCCCCTGAGGTCCAGATGGGCTACGTCCCGAGAGTTATTAACTCCCATAGACTTATAAGGGGAAAACTTAAAAAATCTTCTTCTCTGAAACCATGAGGCCCAGAGCTTATATATGTAGTATGTAGCAATGTTTAGAGGCCCCTACATAAATCCTGCAAGTCAAGTCCCTGGGGTCCAAACGGGCCACGCTCCGGGGGTCATTAGCTCCCATAGACTTATAATGGGAAAAACTTAAAAAACTTCTTGTTTGAAACCATGAGGCCCAGAGCTCATATATTTAGTATGTAGCAATATTTAGTGGTCCCCTACATAAATCCTGCCAGTCAAGCCCCAGGGGCCCAAACTGGCCACGCCCCTGGGGTCATTAGTTCCCATAGACTTATAAAGGAAAAAAAACTTTAAAAAATCTTCTTCTCTGAAACCGAGAGGCCCAGAGCTTACATATTTAGTATGTAGCAATGTTTAGAGGTCCCCTACATAAATCCTGCCAATCAAGCCCCTGGGGCCCAATCAGGTCACGCCCCGGGTGTCATTAGCTCCCATAGACTTATAATGGGAAAAACTTAAAAAAAGCTTCTTCTCTGAAATCATGAGGCCCACAGCTTATATATTTAATAAGTTACAATGTGTAGTGTTCCCCTACATAAATCCTGCCAATTAAGCCCCTGGGGCAGTTATCTCAGGTGAGCGTTGTGGCCCCTGGGCCTCTTGTATTATTTTCTCCAAACGATCATTTATGTCAACACTTCTTTTGATGTTTATTTCTGGGTTTTAATTTATCTATTTTAGAGTCGGAAAATCCGCGGTCCGTTGAAACACCCCAAAACACCTTTAAACCACCCCAAACCAACCTTTTAATAGAGAAGGGAGTGGGGGCGGGGTAGGACGGGTAAGGGTACGATAGAGTATGGTATGGGTAGATGTAGGGTGCTACAATATGATAGTCGCATAGGGTAGCTTATGGTATGAGACATGTCACTGTCCACTATCACCACGGACCGCTGTTATAGACTAATAACATTTCTAAGACTAGTTTGGATCCTTTTTCCCCCCCAAACTGACTAAGATTTCGCTAAATATTTGGTATAAACATCAAAGTAACGCCTATTATGAATAAAAATCGAGGTTCCTATCAAAATAGAACATCGAAACTGGCACCACAGCTGAGCAATGGAAATCTCAATATTATAAAAGATAATACCCGGGGGATAATACCCTATTTAGGAATATTAAAGCCCTAAAAAACCTTTTTTCTTATAACTGAGGTAAATAACATTGAAGCAGAAATATGTAAAACCACAAAAGGATAAAAGGATGATGGATATTTGTAAGACGTCAAAAGACGCTGCATATGTCAGCCATCACGAAAACATGCCTATATAATTTTGACCCCCTTAAACCCCAGCTTTACATAGTAAAACTGGGGTTTACAGGGGTATACATTATTATATTTATTTCTGCTCAAAAATATAGATTGTGGGTACTCGTTAGAACCGCCTCGGCGAGGCAGTTCTAATGAGTACCCACAATCTATGTTTTGAACAGAAATATGAAAAATATCAGAATTTTTTATATGAAGACTTTCAGCTTTTGGTGGTGAAATTTTTAATATATTTGAATAGGGGTGTTTTCGTAATGGTACACTGTCTTTTTGCATATTTATTTAATTAATTAATTTATTTTTAATTAATTTTTCTTTTCGCTTTTTCTCTTTCTTTGTGCAAACAATAATTATAACCAATTTACTTATGAAGATCAGCATGAAAGAAAGATTGATCGTCACATCGTGTCAATTATTTAAAGTGTTAAAGACGGTATTCGATCAGCGATTATAACCGCGATTAACAAGTACTAACGATTAATAAGTTGCACAAAAAGGTGCTGATTGAATTACAAGAATGAATAGACACAGGTCATGTTAACTGGATTATCACTCTGAAGAAACAACAATAAAGAATTGCCACCGGTTTGTTTTACATGGTCAAAAAGGGAGCCGCCATTAATTAATTATGACTGACCACCGATACAAAGATTTCATTTCCTGCATTGTTCTCTTTTTCTTTCGTTCTTTTTACTCATCCTTTCCTTCTTTCACTCATCCATTCGTTCATCTTACTATATTAATGTTTTAATAATAACAAGAAAAAAAAAAGATATCTGATATTTTATTAACTGACATAGCTTTTTTTTCTCCTGAGTCCTCCAAGAGGAGTCTGATCAGGGTCTCTATTGTTTTCCGTGAGCGTTTTTTGGACCCATTACTCTATTATTAAAATAATGTGCTGTAAGAATGTCAAAATCACAAATGTGCCAGAGCACATCAAAACCTACTATGTAACATGAGCATGCAACAAAGACTCAGATCAGCATGCACAACTGCACAGTCTGATAAGAGGCTTTCATATCCGCCGCATGCAGCTCATTATTTTTTGCCTAAATTAGAAACGAATATATAATATACTCACATGTTTAAAAAGCAAAATAAAAAAGTAAAGCACTGACTCTCAACAAAATACCTGTATTTTCATAAAATTACAGGCCCGACCCTGTTCTTTCCTGGAAAAAAAATAGAAAAATAAAAAAAAGTTTCTACTAACTACCGACTTTTTTTTCAGCATGTTAGCGGAAACACAGCTATTTAGACATCCTGCATTATTCTTACAATTATGTTAATCTAGAATTATGCCTGTGTCTAAGAAACGTAAGATTGTCTCTACTAAACGATCCGCGTTTTGGCCTTGCGGGTCTTGCAGGAAGAATTGCACTGCTGCTAGCATTGAGTGTGAAGCCAGCAAAAGATGGCATCACATGAGTTGCGAGGGACTGACACTGTCTGAATTCAATTTTTTCGCTGAACCGACCGCTTCATACACCTGCAATGATTGCTTCGCGACTGAATTAGGAAACGCGCCATATTTGTGGGCACTTACCAGATTACGACAGGTAAATATGAACGATTTAAATGCATTTAGCACCCACACGTCTCTGTCCGTCGATATTCTGCTTAGACTGGATGAATGCTGGAACCACGGGGAAGACACTCTCAATACAATACAAATGCGACACTTTTTATTTTAATTTTTTATTTTGTCGAGTTTCAAAAATGTCAAATTTCAAATTTATTTTTGAAAAAGAAAATCTATTTTTTTTATATAATTATTTTATTAAATTAAAGAACTCTATACAATAAAAAATTGAAGGAAAGAACAGCATTCGGTTTAGTGTCCCGGCAAGTAGGTATGACATGACGGGACTTATGTCCGACAGTCAGGTACTGATGGTGTCCCCATTGCAAGGTTCCTAACAGTCTATCAGGTATTACAAGGATTGGGATATGACCCCATTAGTTGAGTTTCAATGATTTCGACGGTTTATATAGAAAGACCGAGTTATTCTATAATTTTCACTAAACTCACTACGAAAACGCGCGTAAAATTTCACCACTAAAAACGGAAAATTTTCAGATAAAAAAACTCTGATATATATATTTTTTTATAATTCTGCTCAAAACATAGATTGTGGGTACTTGTTAGAACCGCCTCGGCGAGGCGGTTTTAACGGGTACCCGCAATCTATGTTTTTGTGCAGAAATAAGAAAAATAATTCAAAACCTGTAAACCCCAGTTTTACTATATAAAATTGGGGTTTAAGGGGTGAAAATTTTATAGGTGTGTTTTCATGATGGGTAAATCGACGGTTTATATAGAAAGACCGAGTTATTCTTTAACTTTCATTAAAAGCATTACCAAAACACGCCTATACATATAGATTTTCAGATAAGATACTCTGATATTTTTTTATAATTCTGCTCAAAACATAAATTGTAGGTACTTGTGGGTACTTGTTAGAACAGCCTCGGCGAGGCGGTTCTAACGAGTACCCGCAATCTATGTGTGTGTGCAGAAATAAGAAAAATAATTCATACACAAGTATACCCCAGTTTTACTATATCAAAATTATATAGGCGTGTTTTCATGATGGGTAAATCTGTGCGGAAACGAGTTTATTGTAGTAGTCAGGTAATGCGTGCTGTGCGCACAGGTAAACTCCAGTATCGTGTCAATTTTGACAAATTGCATAACAGCGCTTACTACCTGCCTGCGATAATAAACTCGTACCCGCCACATTTTCCAGTTTAGTGAAAGTTATAAAATAACACTGTGGCATTATAATAAAGGTGCATTAGGGTTAACTTTGCGAAATATTTGAGTCGCGTCTATTTTTCTGCATCGCGGCTCAAGAAAAAAGAAAAAAAAATACATGTAAATAAATATATCAATCAAAATAAATAAGTAGATAGTAAAAAGAAATAAAACTTAATACATTCAAATAAACGTAGATAAAGAAACCAGGAATAAATGTTATACCATAGAGCGTTATATATACACGGCTACTAATCACTGCAATGTACAACATTTCAAAAATATATGCAACGTATGTAGGAAATACCCTTAAATAGGAAAAAGTGGCGACTGTGTACTACACAAAACAGCGCTTATCTAGGAAAACTGATTTTTGCGCTTATATTTGAAAAGAGCTATCTACAATCAGCCTCGCTTTTCATATTTTTTTGTCAAACTGTGCGTATGCATACATGTCATATGCAGGCCTATTCTTTCTAAACATGAAAGCCTAATATTTCTTTCTTTCTTTCTTTTAGAACGATAATTCGACACGCTTATAATCTTCAATATTATCAGCATATACAGTGACACCTCTACTAAAGGTCACTTCTCAACAACAGCCACTTCCCTAAAAATAATAACCACTTTTCTGACAGTAAAAAAGTATAATTTTTCCGTATATTAAGCCTTTCTACAATAGCCACCTCCCTACAACAGCTACTTCTTCCAAAGGCTATTTTGCTAAAGCATAAGAATCAGCCTTTCAAATCGTATATCTACATTAAGAGGAACTTGCTGAGTAATGTATTTACCCTAAATATTCGGACGCTCTAATATTTTACCTTACCTATCCTAAAATTTTAACTTGCACATTTGGCTAAGTAGTATTGTATCTAAGTTTCCAGTGCAGACCCTTATAAAACTGTTTGGATTTTGATCTGAGTCTACACTGTTTGCTCAGGCTGTATTATGTCGGAATATTTAGGGTAAATATGGTAGTCGGCAATCAAACGAGTATTTCAAGGCGCTTGATATGGTGAAGACATCTGACCTAGTTCATCTAAGCAATGAACAGTCGCCTTTGGCTCATTTAAAATGATGTACAATAACTGATTAAAAGCAGAAATGCTTACCAGTTGAATGTCACATAGATCACCACCAGTAGGCTGTTATGGAACGCTATTGCTGTCTTATACGGCGCAAACACCTTGCGTGTTACTTTGTAGGGGTTGACTTTATTGTTATGCTATGTGAATTGGCCATTACGTTTTGTGCATTTATCAATACGCTATGTGGGTTTGTTATTTACTTATGCTGGTTTAATATTATGTTATTTAATTTGTTCATTGCGTTTTGTGTTCCTAATACCTTCTGTGGACATTTCATTTCATTATGTCACTATGGCTGCCGTATATGTAGGGAAGGCACGTTTACGTTATGTGACAACTCTTTATGTTATGTGTATGTCAAGCGAGTTTGTCATTACGTTATGTGAGTTTGTCATTACGTTATGTAAGTTTTGATTACGATGTGATTTTGTCAATACGTTCTGGGACTTTATATTATTACGTTATGCCATAAACCTTAAGTGACGGAAACTAACGAGATTTCCCGACTTTTAGAAAGGTGCTTGACAATCGCCGGTACTTAATACCGATTATTACCGTCTATGTTGGCGAACATGAGTCATCTATCTATCTATCTATCTATCTATCTATCTATCTATCTATCTATCTATCTATCTATCTATCTATCTATCTATCTACCTACCTACCTACCTACGTATCTATCTATCTATCTATCTATCTATCTATAAGATTTTCTAATGGACATTAAAATACTGCCCCAGTACCAGTCCTATCGATACGACACACTACACTAATGTCCCAGTATCAGTCCAACTGATATATCAGTCCAACTGATACGACACAGTCAACAACTGTACGTCCCAGTATCAGTCCTACTGATATGATACAGCCCCAGTACCTGTCATACGGATATGATACGTTCCACTACTGCCCCAGGGGTTCATAGAAATACCGGAACACACCGAAATACCGGAACACATTGGTAATTACCGGTGTAGCGTGAGATCCGTCAGACCATGAGATCTTTCAGACCGGAAGTCTGAAACCGGAAGTACCGACGAAACTCACGCTGCGTGTAAGAGATCTTTCAGATCATGAGAAATGTCAGAACGTCTTACGATATTAAAATATCAAGGTATACAAATTAAAGAATGATAAAAGTTAATAATTCCAGTGAAAAAAATGTGTTACTAAAATAAAACCCTATTAACCCCAACAGTCTAACATATAAATAAAGTAAATACAAACAGACCTCGTCGTCGGCATATCTGTTATAAAATTGAATTTATTTAAATTCATAATTCTACACCGTGAAAACTAAATCAAATAAATAAAAAAAATTGTCCTTTCTGTTCGTAAATAGTATTCAGGTCTTACTGTGCTAAAATACAAATCATGAGTACATCAATATCAATGACAAAATATTGTTGACGGACTGATCAATTTTATCGATGCAGCAGTAGTTCTGTACATGTGAAAATAAAGCTGATGATGATCCAAACCAGATGTAAGTGTGACAATGCAAAGCAACAAACCTGTGAACTGATGTGTGCACTGATAATTTTTATCAGCTTATGATGTACCGATACATAAAGCAGTAGACCAGTAACATACCAATGCATCAATAATTCCTTACACCGACAAAACCATTCGTATTTTGATAAAGATGTATTGGTGCAGTATAATAACTGTAGGTGGACATTATAATTTGAAAGTCCTGGCAAATGTTCATCATTTAATAGACTTGTCACCAGTAATAATACTGAATCCAAAGTATATATTTTATCAGTACACTGATTTTGTAAATCAAAATGACAATTTTAATTGATTGAATCGTAGATTAATCAATATGTAATTTGTTATTATTTTACTTTTTCATTTTATAGTTTCGACTTAAGCAAGTTGTCAGTCCATCTGTAAAATATTGCTAAAATTTATCCATGCGGTATAAATTAATGTTATCCAATATATAAATTATATCGCTTTCATATATTCAGTAACTCAAAATGACAATTTTAATGAATCGATTTATCTATTGTAATTATTTTACTCTTCACTTTTGGCTATTTCCACTTAAGCAAGGTGTCGGTCCACCAGTATAAAAATATTGGAACATTGCTAAAATTTATTCATGCAGTTTAAATGTTTCCGGTTCATTGATTCGACAACTCAAAATGACAAATTTGTTATCATTTAATGCGATGCAATTTATTTGTAATTATTTTACTTTTCACTTTTGGATATTTGACTGAAGCAAGTTGTCGGTCCACCTGTAAAAAATATTTAAATTGCTAAATATATTCATGCAGTATTAATTTTATCGGTGTACTCAAAATGACAATTTGGATTAATCGATGCATTGCATAATCAATTTGTAATTGTTTTACTTTTCACTTTTGGATGTTTGACTTAAGCAAGTTGTCGGTCCACTGGTAAAAAATATTTGAATTCTCAATATATTCATGCACTATAAATTTTATCGGTGTACTCAAAAGGACAATTTGGATAAATCGATGCATTACCTAATCGATTTGTAATTATTTTACTTTTCACTTTTGGATGTTTGACTTAAGCAAGTTTTCGGTCCACCGGTAAAAAATATTTGAATTGCTAAATATATTCATGCAGTACAATACCAATAATATTTATCAGTGTGTGTGTGTGTGTGTGTGTGTGTGTGTGTGTGTGTGTGTGTGTGTGTGTGTGTGTGTGTGTCATTTCCTGTAAAGTACGTATCTGGCTACACATGTATAGCCCTGTAAAATTTATTCTATTCTATTCACACTAAATCTGTGCAGTCGAAGGATACAGAATTTGCGTATTTTATTATAATTGTTATTTTAGATTTTATGTGTTCATTCTCTTTCCTATACAAGTCATTTATTGGACTTGTTGTCTTTTTCTGTTACATATTTGGCTCATGCAGCAATCAGTAAGTAGATCTAGACAATGTCTACCGAAAGTGACACAAGTACTAGCTTTTAAAAAAATTAGCAAGCGCAATATTCTGAGGCCCTCTCAGGGGTTTGTGGGAACTGGGGAATAAGGACATTTATTTCAGGGGAACTAGATAACAAAAGTCTAAAACTGAAAGGAACAGGGCAATAAGGGCAATTGGGGGGGAACAAGGAACATAAAAAATCAAAATTTTGATTTTGGGGAACCAGGGAAAATGCCGATTTTTTTTTCAGGGGAACAAGGGAACAGGTTTTGTTTCTTTGTGTTGAGGTTTTACGGCCCATTTAACCCAATGGGGTCATGTCGAGCGCGGTCAGTTTACCTAACCACACGCTCACTGGGCAGGCTTAGTCCTCTAAGCGGTTAACCAGTATTGTGCACATTTTTTTTCGCCAGAAACTGACAAATGCCCTTCTTGAATTATTATTATTGAATCAGCGGAGGGTAAAGAATGACCGTAGAAAATATTTCGTGATCAATCTCCACGAAAGAATGTCAGAGGGGGTTGAACCCGCGACCTCCTGTCTCCAGTCGAACGGCGCATCCAACTGAGCCACCGAGGCCGGCAGGAAACAGGTACCCCCCTGATAGAGCCTCTATTCTCCTTCCGGAAAAAGATCAGGAATCTTCTTGACATTGTAAAGTTGACCTGTTAGGAGGATGGAACCGATGTAATCTTCCAGTAAAACCAGTTAAATAGTAAAAGTCCTCTATGTACAGTAAAAAACAGGAAGAATGGCTGTTTATGGAGCGATGAAGACAGCTGCCAAAGTGGCTTGGACGACAAAGATGTGACCTCCTTGAGGCCGTCAAAGTTCTGTGTTGAATTTATTTGTAGAAGCCACCTACAAATATTGCCCACAGTATTTTATATTCTGCACTATCAGCATTAACATAGTTGCAGACCCTTCACCATTCTGCCAAGACCAATGCCCCTAAGCAATATATCTATCATCAAACACTGCCTAAGCCCGCTTGGGTATTTCTTTTGCCAGACATTCCTTGGTGGAAATAAGTACTAAAATTGCAATGTGGATAAAGTGCCTTGCTCAAAGAAACAACACTTGGTGCCAGGTGGGGCCGAACTGCCAACTCCCAATCTTGAATTAGAGGCTTTACCATTGCGACCATCGCCCTACAAAGTGCTGTTAGAAGCAAAAATGATAAGCAGTGTCTCAGTTTCAGTAAATGTACATCCAAACAACAATAAAGCAACACATGAAAGAATTTGGAGAAAATGTATAACCTGTTCTGTCGCCATATGTACGGGGAGCCGTTTTACTATTTACAACCAAATATCTTATATATACCTTTTATACTATACTTATACTTATAAAATAAGATATATTATTTGCTATATAAGCCAGTTGTCGGTCCACCTATAAAAAGTATTGGAATTGATTAATATATATTCATGCAGTATAAATTTTATCCTTGCATTCAAAATGACAATGAAAATGTGCTTGAGCGTATTAGATATCTTCATTTCCTGAGTATATAAGATAGCTATAATTTTGGCATACAAGTTATATACTCTCTAAGATACACACATTTATCCTTTGTACTGAATAATATATGTCAATACCTTAAATAAGATATCATATATTTTTAAAAGATATATAGTAAATTAGATATCTCATATAGCATTTGGATATCTGATGAAGTATTTGAAATACCTGAATTATTGTACTATCAATGATATCTATGCCAACATATTTTACTGTTTAGTATGCCATATTATATATATCTTATATATGTGATATCGTATATAGGATATAAGATATCTAATAGAGGATAGATGATATCTGACATACTACTTCAGTTATCTTATATATTAGATATCTCATTTCCTATATAAGATATATGATATTATTTGTGAGATATCTTATTTAACTCAATATATGATAGCTTATTTACCATGATATTTTATTTCTTAACTAAGATATCTTATATATGAATATAGATATCTGATATAGAAAATAAAGTATCTGATATACTTAATAAGATATCTTATTTAATTGAATAAATGAGATATCTTCTTTAGTAATTAAGATCTTATGTCCTATACTAGATAACTTATATAGCATATCCGATATCTTAATAGCATTTTAAATATTTTATATGTCAATAAAGGTGTCTTATACGCATACAATATATCTTAAAACACACAAGATATTATTAAAGATAACTCATATATCAGATATCTTTTATTTATATAAGATATCTGATATGATAAATCAGGTATCTTGATTTATAAAATAAATAGTAAAACGGCTTGCTGGCAAAACGTTTAACCATGTATTACGCAAAATAGATATGTTGTATCAGATACCTAATATAGTGTATAAGATATCTAATATAGGATATAAGATATCTTAATTGTTTATCAGATATCTTATATCCTATCCTATATTAGATACCATATATCCTAATACAACAAAAGACTGTAGTTCTTTAAAGTTGAGCAAAATAACTGGCTCGAAATAATTGTCCGAAATTATCCTTGATCAAAAATATACGTTCGTGTGCTTTATTTACAACAGTCTGCATTTGGAGTGGTTGCGAGGCCGTGACATTTGTCATCAGGCCTCCGTTTATCAAAATGATCCGCTGTATCAATTTTTTCATAGATATGCAATTGGTAGGGCTGAAAGCCGTGAGATTTGTCAGAATGTTACTTGTTTACGATTATAAAATCTAGTGCTTTATTCATACAACGGTCTGCATTTAGATTGTTTCTTAGCCGTGAAATTTGTCACCAGGCCCCCGTTAAGCAAACTAATCGCCAGATAATACTTTACCAATGATATGAATCGGGTAGGGCTGAGTTTACAATATTGTCTTGCGCATCATTTACACAACGATCTGCATTTAGGTTGATTGGAGCAGTGAAATTTGGTAGCAGTGTTTTATTCATACAACGGTCTGCATTTTGATTTGATTAAAAACCATGAAATTTGTCAGCAGGCATGTGTTGATCAAAATAATCGGCGGTGGTTCTTTACGTTAATGATGATATGCATTTGGTAGGACTGGCAGCACTTAGATTTGCCGCAATTAACAATAATTATGTCTTGCCCTTCATTTATATTATGATCTGCATTAACGTTGATTAGGAGCCGTGAGATTTGTCAGCATGCCTCCTTGACCAAACTAATTGGCTGTAGTTCTTTACTTTATTGATGATACGCATTTGGTGGGACTGAGAGCCGTGAGATTTGTCAGAAGGGCTTCCTTTGTTATAAAAATAATGTTTGCCGCTTCCTTTATACTTTGATCTGCATTCACGTTAATTGGTAGCCGTGCTGTTTGTCAGCAGGACTCCGATGACCAAAATGATCGGCTGTAGTTATTTATCTTGTTGATTATGTGCATTTGGTATGACTGAGAGCCGTGAGATGTGTCAGAATGCCCTCCTATGTTATAATAATAATATCTTGCGTTTCATTCATACTACGATATGCATTTAGGTTGAATATTGGAAGCCGTGAGATTTGTCAGCAGGCCTCCGTTGACCAAACTAATCGGAAGTAGTTCTTTACAATACCATTAATATTATGCATTTGGTAGGCCTGTGAGCCGTGAGATTTGTCAGATCGCCGTCCTTTGTAACAATAACAGTCTTTCGCTTCATTCAGAGTACGATCTGCATTAAGGTTGATTGGAAGCCGTGAGATTTGTCAGCAGGCATCTGACAGGCATCCGTTGACAAAAATAAAAAAAAAAACAAACAAAAAAAAAAAAAAACGGCTGCAGTTCTTTAATTTATCTATAATATGCATTTGGTAGGACTGAGAGCCGTGAGATTGGTCAGAACGTCTTCTTTGTTTACAATAATGTGTTGCGCGCCATTGATACAACATTTCGGTTGTTTTGAAACCGTGAGATTTATCTGAAGATCAAAATCAGCAGCTGTATGTCTTTAGTTTATCGCTGATATGCATCTGGCAGGACTCAGAGCCGTGAGATTTGTCAGAACGCCCTCGTTTGTTTGTTACAATAATATCGTGCGCTATATGTATCTCGATATGTATACTATGATCTTCATTTAGGTTGATTGGAAGCCGTGCTATTTGTCATCAGGCCTCCGTTGACCAAAATAACCGGTTGTAGTTCTTCACTTTGTCGACGATATCCAGTTCGTAGGACTGCGAGACGTGAGATTTGTCAGAACACCTTCCTTTGTTACAATAATAATGTCTTGCGCTTCATTCATACCACAATCTGCATTTAGGTTGATTGGAAGCCGTGGGATTTGTCAGCAGGCTTCCGTTGACCAAAATAATCGGCTGTTGTCATCGATATGTATTTGATAGGACTAAAAGCCGTGAGATTGGTCAGAACGCCTTCCTTTATTAGAATAATAATGTCTTGCGCGCCATGTATACAACCTTTTGCATTTCGGTCGACTGGAAACCGTGAGATTTTTCAACAGGCCTCCTTGACCAAAATAATCGGTTGTGGTTCTTTAATTTATCGTCGATATGCATTTGGTAGGACTGAGAGCCGTGAGATTGGTCAGAACGCCTTCCTTTGTTTATATAATAATGGCTTGCGCTTCAGTCATACTACGATCTGCATTTATGTTGATTGGAAGCCATGAGATTTGTCAGCAGGCCTCCGTTGAGCAAAATAATTGACTGTAGTTCTTTACTTTACCGACGATATGCAGTTCGTTGGACTAAGAGACGTAAGAATTGCCAGAACGCCTTCCTTTCTTACAATAATAATGTCTTGCGCTTCATTCATACTACGATCTGCATTTAGCTTGATTTGAAGGCGTAAGATTTGTCAGCAGGCCTCCGTTGACCAAAATAATCGGCTGTAGTTCTTTACATTATCGATGATGTGCTTTTGGTAGGTCTGTGAGCCGTGAGATTTGTCAGAACACCTTCATTTGTTACAATAATAATATCTAGCGCTTCATTCATACTAGGATCTGCATTTAGGTTGATTGGAAGCCTTGAGATTTGTCAAGAGGCACCCGTTTACCAAAATAATCGGCTGTAGGTCTTTAATTTATCGTTGATATTCATTTGGTCGGACTGACAGCCGTGATATTGGTCAGAACGCCTTCCTTAAATACAATAATAGTGTATTGCGCTTCATTCATACTACAATATACATTTAGGTTGATTGGAAACCGTGAGTTTTGTCAGCAGGCCTCTGTTGACCGTATAATCGGCTGTAGTTCTTTAATTTATCGATGATATGCATTTGAGAGGACTAAGTGCCGTGAGTTTGGTCAGAACGCCTTCCTTGTTTACACTAATAATGTCTTGCGCACCATGTATGCAACGTTCTGCATTTCGGTCGATTGGAACCCGTGAGAATTGTAAGCAAGCCTCCGTTGACCAAGATAACCGGCTGTAGTTTTTTTTTTAATTTATCGATGGTATGCATTTGGTAAGACTGAGAGCCGTGAGATTGGTCAGAACGCCATGCTTTGTTTATATAATAATGTCTTGCGCTTCATTCATATTTCGATCTGCATTTAGGTTGATTGGAAGCCGTGAGATTTGTCAGCAGGCCTCCGATGACCAAAATAATCGGATTTAGTCGGCTGTATGTCTTTAGTTTATCATTGATATGCAATTGGTAGGACTGAGAGCCGTGAGATTTATCAGAACGCCTTCCTTGTTTACACTAAAAATGTCTTGCGCGCCATTTATACAACGTTCTGCATTTCGGTCGATTGGAAACTGTGGGATTTGTCAGCAAGCCTCCGTTGACCAAAATAATTGGCTGTAAGTCTTTAGTTTTATCGTTGATATGTAATTGGTAGGACTGAGAGCCGTGAGATTTGTCAGAACGCACCCGTTTGTTACAATAATAACGTCGTCGTGCGCTATATATATATTATGACCTTCATTTAAGTTGATTGGAAGCCGTGAGATTAGTCAGCAGGCCTACGTTGACCAAAATAATCGGCTGTAAGTATTTTACTTTATCGATGATATGCAGTTCGAAGGACTAAGAGACGTGGGATTTGTTAGAACTGTTTATATAATAATGTCTTGCGCGCCTTACATATTACGATCTGCATTTAGGTTGATTGGAAGCCGTGAGATTTTTTCAGCAGCCCTCCGTTGACCAAAATAATTTGGTGTAGTTCTTTATTTTATCGATGATATGCATTTGGTTGGACTGAGAGCCATAAGTTTAGTCAGAACGCCTTCCTTTGTTTGCTGATATGCATTTGTCAGGACTGAGAACCGTGAGATTTGTCAGAACTCCCTCGTTTGTTACACTAATAATGTCGTGCGCTATATATATATATATATATATATATATATATATATATATATATATATATATATATATATATATATATATATATATATATATATATACTATGATCTTCATTTAGGTTGACTGGAAGCCGTGAGATTTGTCAGCAGGTCTCCACTGAACAAAATAATCGACTGAGAGACGTGAGATTTGTCAGAATGCCTTCTTTTGTTACAATAATAATGTCTTGCGCTTTATTCATACTACGATCTGCTTTTAGGGTGATTGGAAGCCGTGAGATTTGTCAGCAGCCCTCTGTTGACCAAAATAATCGGCTCAAGTTCTTTAATTTATCGATGATAAGCATTTGGTAGGACTGAGAGCCGTGAAATTGGTCAGAATGCCTTCCTTGTTTCCACTGATAGTATCTTGCGCGCCCTTTATACAACGTTCTGCATTTCGGTCGATTTGAAACCGTGAGATTTGTCAGCAAGCCTCCGTTGACCAAAATAATCGGCTGTAGGTCTTTAGTTTATCACTATTATGCATTTGGTAGAACTGAGAGCCGTGATATTTGTAAGAACGCCCTCGTTTGTTACAATAATAATGCCGTGCGGTATATCTATACTTTGATCTTCATGTAAGTTGATTGGAAGCCCTGAGATTTGTCAGCAGGCCTCCGTTGACCAAAAAATTGGCTGTAGTTCTTTACTTTATCGACGATATGCAGTTCGAAGGACTGGCAGACGCGAGATTTGTCGAATTGCCTTCCTTTGTTTATATAATCATGTCTTGCGCGCCATACATATTACGATCTGCATTAAGTTTCATTGGAAGCCGTGAGATTTTTTTAGCAAGCCTCCGTTGACCAAAATAATCGGGTGTAGTTCTTTTATTTATCGATGATATGCATTTGGTAGGACTGAGAGCCATAAATTTAGTCAGAACGCCTTCCTTTGGTTGCTGATATGCATTTGGTAGGACTGAGAGCCGTGAGATTTGTCAGAACTCCCTCGTTTGTTACACTAATAATGTCGTGCGCTATATGTATACTATGATCTTCATTTAGGTTGACTGGAAGCCGTAAGATTTGTCAGCAGGCCTCCGTTGACCAAAATAATCGGCTGTAGTTCTTTACTTCATCGACGATATGCAGTTTCGTAGGACTGAGAGACATGAGATTTGTCAGAATGCTTTCCTTTGTTACAATAATAATTTATTGCGCTTCATTCATACTACGATCTGAATTTACATTGTTGGGAAGCCGTGAGATTCATCAGCAAGCCTCTGTTTGAATTTGGAGTGACTGGGAGCCGTAAGATTTGTCAACAGGCCAGCTGTGGTCACAAAAATTGGCTGCAGTTCTTTAATTTTTCAGCGATATGCATTTGGTAAGACTGAGATCCGTAAGTCTTGTCCGAGTGACTCCCTTGATCATAATATAAGGTTTTGTAATTAAGTTTGCAAATGTCTGCATTAGAAGTGACTTGGAGCCGTGAGAGTTGTGAGCAGGCCTCCACTGACCAAAATAATCAGCTGTAGTTCCTTATTTTTCAATGATCTGCATTTGGTAGAACTAAGAGCCGTTAGATTTGTCAGAATGCCTTCTTTGATTACATATTAAGGTCTTGTGCTTCATTTATACAACGGTCTACATTAAGATTAATTGGAAGCCAGGGGTTTGTCAGCAGGTCTCCGTTGACCAATATAATCAGCTTTAGTTCTATAAATTATCAACGAGATGCATTTGGTATGACTGAGAGCCGTGAGATTTGTCAGAACACTTTCCTTGATTACAACAACAAAGTATGGCGCTTCACTTATACACCGTCTGCTTTAGATTGAGTGGAAGCCGTGAGATTTGTGAGCAGGCCTCTGCTGACCAAAGTAATCGGCTCTAGTTCTTAATTTTTTATCGATAAGCCTTGTACTTTAATTATACAATTATCTGCCTTTGGAGTGGCTGCGAGCCCTGAGATTTGCCAGCAGGTCTCCGTTGATAAAATAATCGTCTGTAGTTCTCAAACTTTCATCGATATGCATTTTGTTGGACTGAGAGGCGTGAGCTGTCGGAACGCCTTCCTTCATTACCATAATAAATGCGCTGCAAGCACTGCACTATGCTCCGCCACTGCACTTACATCTAGCAAGTGCCATAACTCGGTCAGAAATAAAATTTGTTTTACATGTTATCCTATGTAGCTTTACATTTTTGCAAAGCTTCATGAAAATCTCTGAAACCGTTTTCAAGTTATAGAAAGGGCATAAATATATGACTTTGATCACTACGAACAATGTTCAAAGGGCAGCAACTCCAAAAGCAGGTAATTCAGAGTTACTCTTCTTATGTTTTGCACATTGTATCATATTGATATACATTTGCATAAAGTTTCAAGAAAATATCTCCGACAGTTTTCATGTTACACAAATATATTACAGAAATCACATTTTCAAAGCTCAAAGGGCCGTAACTCCAAAAGTAGGTTAAGCAGAGTTACGGTTCTTGTGTTCTGAACTTTGTCTCATGCTGCTTGCATCAAAATATCTGAAATGGTGTTCAACTACAAAGCAGACACGAGTACATAGTAGAAATGGAAATTTTCAATATCTAATATGTTCAAAGATCGGCAACTCAACAAGTAGGTTAACGAGAGTTATGGTTTTTGTGTTCTACACATTGTCTTGAAATGCTTTACATTTATGAGAAATTTCAAAATAATATCTTGCAAGGTTTTCAACTTACAGAGTGAACACGAGTACATGGTAGAAACGGCTATGTTCAATGTTCAAAGGGCAATAACTCTAAAAGTTGGTAAACCAGAGTTACAGTTCATGTGTTTTGCATGTCGTCCTATTGCTTTACATAATTGTGAAGTTTCGTGAAAATATTTTAGACGATATCAGGGTTATGGAGCGAACACTAATGATGGAAGCACTGATGACGGACAGACGGAAGGGCGCTCAAAATTTCAGAGGGTATAACTTAATACACTCGCCACTTTCTGTGGCTGAGCATAATAAGGTTTTGTGCTTCATTTATACAACAGTCTTCATTTTGACTGACTGGAAGCCGTGTGATTTATCAGCAGGACTTCGGATCGGAAATCCAAGATGGCTGCCATGGCGGCCATCTTGAAAATCTATTTTTTGCTTCTTCTCCTAAACCCAAAAGCCAATTGACTCCAAACATGGTGGGAAGCATCGGGGTGACTTATAGATTAAAAATAGCTAAAATCGTTCCAATCGGAATTCCAAAATGGCCGCCATGACAGCCATCTTGAAAATCTATTTTTCGTTTCTTCTCCTAGACCCACAAGTCAGTTGACTCGAAACTTGGTAGGAAGCATTGGGGTGAGTTTTTTAAGCAATTGTTATGAATCTTGCTCAAAATAGTTCTCTTGATGAATTCTAGGTCAAGTTCGAAACCGGGTCACCTGGGGTAAAAAACTAGGTCACCTGGCCAAATCAGCGGAAAACTTTGTTAACCCTCTAGTGGTCCCATTTTTCGAGCAATCATCATGCTCAGCATGTTTGTCTTGATGATTTCTAGATCAAGTTTGAAACTGGGTCACTTTGGGTAAAAAAGTAGGTCATCGGGCCCAATCAGCAGAAAACCTTTTTAACACTCTAGCGGTATTTTTTTTTTTTTTTTTTTTTTGCAACAATCATGAATCTTGCTCAAAATATTTGTCTTGATGAGTTCTAGGTCAAGTTCGAAACTGGGTCAATAGGGATCAAAAACTAGGTCACCCAGCCAAAACAACATAAATTTTGTTAACAATCTAGCGGTCACATTTTTGAAGCAATCATCATGAATCTTGCTCAAAATAGTTGTCTTGGTGATTTCTAATTCAAGTTCGAAACTGGGTCACAAGGGGTCAAAAACTAGGTCACCAGGCCAAATCAGCAGAAAATTTTAACACTCCAGAGGTCCACATTTTTTAAATCATCATCAAACATATTGCTCAAAATGTTTGTCTTGATGATTTCTAGGTCTAGTTTAAAACTGGGTCACTTGGGGTCAAAAACTAGGTCACCTTGCCAAATCAAAGGAAAACCTTGTTGATGCTCTAGAGGTCACGTTTTTTAACCAAGGTTGGCAAAAAGCCGGTCAATATGAGTATTGACCGGGCCGGTGGTTAAAACCGGTTTTAACTGGTCATTACTGGTCGATTGGTGGTCAATTGGGTCGATTAAATCACTGGCGTATATGCCTCTGTCTTGCTGATAAATTGGTCTTAAAGCGCATCCCCCCCTGCATCATGTACATGAGGCTAGACTATATTTTCATAAGTGAACAAGACAAAATAGTTTTTTATTAATACATGTTACTAATTATTGAGGTCCTTTTTTTATTCGATCATAAGTCAAAAGACATTATTGCTGGTTAACTGAAGAGGTTGATTGGATTGACTCACTGAACTATAGACAGGTATTTCTTTTCAACCAAACAATCTTTATTATTATATTATCCTTTAAAGGTTAGATTAATTGTTCATATTTTGATTTACAGGAATATGAATAAGCTGAACTATTATGGACTTTAAAGGATTTATGAAAGGTCCTATTTTGTTTGACAGAAACAAAATGTAGTACCAGATTGTACCACACAAGGTTACATCAAAAAGCAGCTAACATATAATTTTGATGTTATTGCAGAAAACTGTCACATATTGTCAATGTGTGAAATACACCTGTCATTAATCTTTAGGCCTAAAATTATTAGTAGTACATCTGTAAAAGGCTGTAATTAATTAACCAAACCATGTTTGAAAATTCACTAATGTCTTTGAAGTATATTTAAGTATCTGCAACACCTGTAAATTGCTGTCAAAACAGATTAAAAGGTGTAAAAGCTGCCCCATGCCACTGCAGTGGATGTGACATAGATCTAATTGCCAAAGTGATCAATCACATGTCCCTAATAGGGGTATTATACACTGACACAAGGCTTTAATCCTTATGTGTGAAAGTTTGAGTTATCTGCAATCTAGATAGTATCTTATCATCAAGCTATTACTGAAGGTGTCAAAAATGAAACCTACAGACCCAGTGGGGAACTTCTTCACTATTTTGGAAGATAACAAAAAAAAACAGTGCAAGGTGCAAAGACTGTAATATTAAATTAGTGCTAAGGTCTTAAGACTGAAGACTCATAGACAAAAATGCCTAGGGCTAAAAAAAACAGAAAGTATTGCTAAGCGACCACTTGAAGAAATAACATCTGAATCTGAAACTCTATCAAATGATCAGCCTCTAGCAAAGAGACCAAAACTTCAAAAGACTAGTTTAAGTAGCTTTGCTGTTTCAATAGAATGTAGTATGTGGAAGCAGTTAGATGAACAAATTGCTAGACTGTTCTATGCCTGTAATCTGCCATAATCAATCAACCAATTGACCACCATAATCTTCAACTGACCACTAAAAATATTCAATCGACCACATAATATTTCAATCGACCAGTATTGACCACTATGGGAGTATTGACCGGGGCAGTTTTAACCGGTTAAAACCGCTGGTTAAAACCGCCCCTGGTTTTGACCGCCCAACCTTGTTTTTAACTGATAATCATGAATCTTGCTCAAAATGTTTGTCTTGATGATTTCAAGGTGATGTATATTTTTCTGTTCAGTGATTTTCTTAAGTTTTTCCGTTTAGGTCAGTTTCTCAGTAATTATTGGTCCTACAGAGTGATATTTGGTACTTGTGAAGTGTTTGTGTTTAGGTCAGTTTCTCAGTAACTATTGCTCTTACAGCCAATGATACATAGTACATGCATACATGTTAGCATGGCCTCTTGAGCGCAGTCATCCATATTTGACACTGACCTTTATTTCACAGTATAGTCCATTAGACATGCTACGTCGTCTTACTTGTTGATATAATCATTTTGAATTTTGATTAGAATGTTTGCCTTGATCAGTTCTAGATAAGTTCTCAAAGTGCTATGATGCTCAGGTGAGCGTTACAGGGCCATCATGGCCCTCTTGTTTGTTGTTGTTGTCGTTGCATTTTTTTAATTTTCTCACTTACAAGCCTGATTACATTTAGTTTTTGTTACTTCTACCAATCAAATTTTTTTAATGTACATAATAACCAAATATTCCTCCTTTTCTCCAGATGCTTTTTTTTATCTGATGTTTCAATAAATACGGATAGAAATGTCAACTCTGTAATTAAATTACACTCAATAGTACAAATACATCATGCTAAAAACACAACCATCAATACTCAATACATTATTGATCTTTGAAAATACTCTTTATAGTCTCAAATAAAAACGTGAAACAATAATACCCCGCCACTACCAAATCCAGGGCATATAACTGTCGAAAAATGACAAAATTTGGCCATTAGCATTCCAAAAGCAGATCTCTATAATATCAATGCAAATGGCACATTTGGTAAAACGCCATTGAAATTTACTGGTTATCTTCTGAGCAAAAACTCGGGACCTGTCCAGGCAGATAACTCTGTTAAAAATTATTGCAATTTGTCCATCAGCAATCCCAAACCAGACCTCCATATCAATATACAAACCAAGTTAGGTGATAATCCCTTGAATTTTACACAAGTTAACATCTGAAAACAAAAATATGGAAGTGCTGCAGGCAGATAACTCAGTCAAAACCTCCTCAATATCAATGCATATACCAAGTTTGATGAAACCGATATTTATTCTCAAGTTATCATCCAGAAACGAAAAGATGGACATGTCGCAGGCATATAACTCTGTCCAAAACTGGCGTAAATTTGCCCATTAACAATCCCAAACCAGATCTTTCCAATATCGATGCATATACCAAGTTTGGTGAAAATCCATTCACATTTACTCAAGTTCTCATCCAGAAATGAGATACGCACTGACAGACTATGATAGACAGATAAATAGATTGGTAGACACATGGACAGCCAATGTGATACCATAATACCCTGCCACTAATGAGTGGCAGGGTATAGAAATGATTAAACATCTATTCACCATCATCTCTGCACTACAAACAAAGTCAATGTTCAAGTTCTTGAATTTATACTATAAACTACTCCATACTACTAACATAAATCCTTCAAGCAGAAATACAGTACATCATAATACAGCATAAGACACAATTAGAAGTCATGTTCATTATGTGTCATCAAATGATTTATATGTAACTGTTCACACAATCAGGCTATTACAATTAAGAGCAAGCCAGGTGAGCCCCTTAATTGTTTATTGAACAGTAAGTTGAAGATTGTATAGGCAAAAAAGTGCAGCTACTATATACACAGTATCATATATCAGAACTCTGGGTAAGGCTTTTTTTAGCAAATATTGTTCTACCAAATCATGGTGTAGTACTTACTAAGAATGCCACTGTAAAACTTTAGCTGTCAGAGACCCTGACTATAGCCCTGCTGCAGCACTATTAGGAGAAATACCCATAGTGCTGAAATATTTGGAATTCATGCTTACATGTACCAGATAACATCACTGTTGGACATGGTAACATGGCAACATAAAACCTATCAAGGGATTTAACTTAATGAGTTATTGGCCCTTGACTCTGATTCTGGTTTACACGATACATTAATCCACTGTCCATGTGTATACCAGGTTTCAACTTTGTTACCCTAACAGTTCTTGAGAAAAGTGTGACAAAAATGTTTCATTAATGGCAAACTGTAAAACCTATCAAGGGCTGTAACACCGAAAGTTATATGCCCTTGGCCCTGATTCTGGTACACATGATACAACAGCCTACAGTCCATGTCTGTATCAAGTGTCAAATTATAGCTTTAATAGGGCCCAAGAAATCTGTAGTGATTTTTTTTCATTTATGATAAATTATAAAAACTATCAAGGGATTTAACTCGGCCATGATTCTGGTATATTCTGGTATACACAATACATTAGCCCACTATCCATGTGTGTACTAGGTTTCAACTTTGTAACCTTTTTTGAGAAAAGTGTGACAAAAATATTCATGAATGGCAAATTGTAAAACCAATCAAGATATGTAACTCTAAGAGTTATAGGCCCTTGGTGCTGATTCTGGTATGCCCTATACATCAGCCATTTGTCCATGCATGTACCAAGTTTCACTGTTATACCTTTCACTGTTCCTTAGAAATCTGTGATGAAAAATTTTCATTAATGGTAAACTGTAAAACCTATCATGTAACTCCAAGAGTTATGGGCCTTTGCCCCTGATCCCTGTACACATCATACATCAACCCACTGGGTATGTGTGTACCAAGTTACAATTTTGTAACCTTACAGTTCTTGAGAAAAGTGCCACCAAAACTTATCTGATGAGCATGAACAGAATGATGGACAGAAGAAAGGAATGAGGTAAAGAATGATGGAAGGAAGGAATGACTGAAGGACAAGGCAAATCCAGTATAGCCCCACTTTCTGAAAGCGGGGCTATAATAACATAGTTTTTGTTATTTGCCTTTTGTCTAGATTAATTGTGTTGGGGTTTAACAACACCTCAACCCTTGTGGGTCATTTTATGTTTTTTTTCCCACAGAAAGGATGAAAAACAGATACAACAGATAGTAGAGGAGAAAAATGAGAGGGACTAGGAAGAAAAAGGAACAGGAATGAAAGTGAAGCAGAAGAATAGAAACAGTCCCCCTCTACTCTTACCTGCTACAAGGATAGCAGGCCTTGCCCAACTGTAAGCCAATATCAGTTGGACGGCTGGGTGATGTAAGATACACTACACCTTCGCACCTCCCAACCAGCCCCACCCTTTTGTCTAGAACTATTTATATCCAGTTACTAGGGAAATTACTTGTTTGGGTAATTACCTTGAGCAAATGGGGACCACATCCCTCAGAAAGAAACAGCAATATTTGCTCATGGTAATTATCAAGACAATGCTGTTGGCTTTAAACAGAGCTCCAAATAAATAAGGCTTGCCATGTGACTTGAGTGCTAGGTAGACATTTCACATGAAATGTTGGTAGACATTTCACATGAAATGTCAGCCTTATTTTATCTGAAAAACAGAAATGAGTGTTGTATGCTGCAATTCTACTTGGTGCTTTAAGAATTAAGCATTGTAATTGGACATTTCAGCATTACGCCTTAAAGCAGGTGGTAAAATACTCATTGTGACAAGACTTTATATGGAGAGCTGGCATTTTGAAATGGGATACTGTAACAATGAGAGACATCAATAGTGTTTCTATTATCTCCCTTCATAGGTAAAGTTCCAGGTAGACCAATTCTAACTGGGCCCTTCCAATAAGAATCCTCTGTTTTCTTCATAGGTCATCTATGGGAGCTTTATGTTGCCATGGCAACTGAACCAAGAGGCAGATCACCATAATTTAGCTATTTTTAAATCCCCCTACCCAATCAACCTTCTTGCCTAATAAGGGACAAATCGCTTCAATAATTTTGGAGTCCTAATAAGTACTACAAAATGTTTTGGTGGACCTTGTTGTTTACAGAGAGTACTCACGGGAATTAACAGGCTACTATCTCCCATTGTCTTTTGATTTTATATACAATATTTGCACTTAACCTTTACATTGCCAGTCACAACAATTGTCATCTGATTAGTCATCTGCTTGTGATTTTTAAAGTCTGTTTTGCAAACAGTGAGGACCCAGATCAGACTGCTCCTAGTCTGATCAGGGTCCATACTGTTTGCCTGTATGCAAAAATAGGTTTGAAAAGTTTGCAAGAATATTCAGCAGACGACAAAAACAGAGAGTCATTTTCAGATGCAGGTTTTCTTGGCATTTTAAGAGTTAAATGCATATTAATCCGTGTGGTGATAAGCACACCCTTCCTCTACTGAACTAACATGAGGAGTGTTGTGTTGACCGTGATAATCCCACAAGCTTTCACCAATAAGATAACGATTCCTTCTCAATGTTTCTGGCAATACACTGGATTCCTCATCAATGGTATGCACATGATCCAACTTCCATTTCTTCATTAACTATCACTAGTGCATGTATATTTGTGAGCCCAATGTTTGTCAAAGCACTATTGAAACCATTACCTGAAAGAAAAACAAATGACTATAATATTAAACATAAAATTGTTTTAGTTTGTTTGTGTTGAGGTTTTACGGCCCAGTCAACCCAACAGGGTCATATCAAGTGCAGTCAGTTTACCTTACAACACTTTTATTCCCCCTAAGCGGTTAGAATTTGAAGATGGTGACTGTGGCAGCCATCTTGGATTCCCGACCAGAACAATTTTAGCCATTTTGATCTACAAGTCATCTCAATACTTCCAACCAAGTTTAGAGTCATTTAACATAATATTATCAATTGAGGAGAATTTCAATATAGATTTTCAAGATGGCAGCCATACTGGATTTCCAATCTGAATGATTTCATTTTTTATTTTTTTATTCCTGGGCCATACAGTGAAGATCTCATAGCAAAACATGATAAATGACACTTATTACCTTTACAAAGAGAAGAAAACTTTTTTTTAATACTCTTTTCATAACGATACATGTAATTCATTTGCAGATCTTAAAAGTGTTATAAAATCTGTTTTCAGCCAAAGTCCAGTTGTTTCTGAAAATGTTTTCCAACTAAAAATTTTTTATTTGGTCAGAATTTTTGGGGGCAGGTGGGAATTAGAATCTAATAATTAATTTTCTCTGGCCAAGTGAAAAAAACTGTCATTTTGACAAAAATATTTTTTTCACATCATACTTCTTGCACTCAAAACCCCTGTAATGAGTCTGTTCTTTCAACAAATATTTTGAGACAAGCTGATTTCACCATGCATGCACCATACAGTCATGCCAAAGCAAAATTTCCAGAAGAACAAAGGGAATTGACCATAACCTATTTTGCTCTACAGCAACATCACATCAGTATCAACATTTATGCAAAATATGAAAATACCATATTCTATCTTATTACCACACTGTGCACTTAGGTTTTTAAAAACTACATGTATTAGGAAAACTTGTGATACAATATTATCTACCTACTAAGTGTATATTATCAAAGGACTTATTTGATGATGTTTATGTGATTTTTTTTTTTTTTTTTTTTATTTTCTTTATAAAGTGTATGTTGTGGGTACTCATTTGAATTGCATCAACATGTCCATGCAATTCAAATTGGTGCCCACAACATATGCATTTAAAAAGAAATAGACAAAAAGTACACTTGCTTTATGTAATCTGAAGACTACGGAATTGCTTGACTCTGCGCTTACAGGTGTTCTGCAGTAATAAGGTTGAATACGGTATTCCTCAAATTATTAGGCAAGATTAGAAGCAGAAACCAAAATGCCTTTTCAAGAAATACAAAGGGAATTTTAAATAACGTTAAAGAATTAACCCAGGTAGGTCCGCATTTTTATCTGACAGCAACATCTTATCAATATCAACATTATGCAAAATAAGAAAAGATTTCTTAAACTACTTAGTAAGTTAAGAAGCAGATCCTAAAACTAACAGACAGACATATGGACAGACAATGTAACAACAGTATACCCCTCTCCTGCCACACAAATACATTTTGTGTTTGTGTAAGGGTTAAAAAGTCATTGAAAAATAAAATCACAGATTTAGGTAGAAAAAAATTCTATCCAAATCTGTGACTTTTTTCAAACATGTGAGTTTTTTCTATAGTCCACTGTGTGTGTGTGTGTGCGTTATTTTTGTACATATATCTCAAACAAAAACAGAGCTCCAGATAAGATAATTTTTTTTTTCAATAAAAAAATCATGGATTTTTTTTCATTACTATTTTATGTATACATAAATAACAACATGCTGAGAGTTTTCATTAGAAGTATCTACTTCTAATGAGTACTCATATTAAACATGTTTTCTTGCAAAATTAAGAGAAATAAATATCTTGGTTCTCCTCTTTTCTGGAGCAGGGGTATATACTTTATTTAAGTCTGGGATTATGAAAAAGTATGATGGTTTTTTTTTCTAATTTCTCCATGGGCAGATCCCTGAATCCTCATTGAAATAACCTCACTGAAGTAATGCTAAAGAGTTAACTATTTGCAATTCTATTTTAAAACATGTGTATTAGGATAATTATGCTTCTTATCTACAGCTTTGCCACAGCCAGGTGCAATATTGTTTAATGCCATAAATCACACCTAATTATTATCATGCTGGTAGGACAGGCAGAATTGTGAGTTTTATGGCACATTGTGACACTCGAAGGGAAAAATGGGTAGACACATGTGGCTAATCATAGCCCTGATTTTTTTGTTGTTTTAAGCTGTCCTTATCTAAGAATTATTGTTTTGATTTCCTAAATTACCAATTGTCAGTCTTTGCATGAGTACCTAGCAATAAAAGTAATCCTGTGAATGAGATTTCACTAATCTAACACAAAAAAAAAAAAAAAAACACACACACACAAACACACACACACACATATATATATATATATATATATATATATATATTTTTTTTTTTGTCACAGAAATGTTAGTCTGAGTAAAATATGCCTTGTATCTGCTAAAAAAAAAAAGAAAGAAGAAAATGTCATCTTATTAACCTTATAAATTCTTTGTTAGTATAACATTTAATAAACTGACTAAAATAAAATAAAAAATAAAACAACAACAAACAAACAAATAAAAAATAAACATCAGAAACCCATTATATATGCCAGGAAAGCTATCTCTGTACATCAAATGTTTATACATTACGAAATCATGTCTATTCAAATATACTGAAAATTTCACCACCAAAAAATGAAAATTTTCAGATATAAAAATCTGATATATTTCATATTTCTGCTCAAAATATGGATTGTGGGTACTCACTGGCACCGTCTCAATGAGGTGGTTCTAATGAGTTTCCACAATCTATGTTTCTGAGCAGAAAAAATAAAAATAATTTATACCCATATAAACCCCAGTTTTACTTTATAAAAGTGGGGTTTTAAGGGGGGTCAAAATTATAAAAGCCTGTACCAAAATGGCAGTAGCACTGGAAATAAATATTTTTTGTTGTTGTTGTTGTTGTTTTTTTGTTTGTTTTTTTTACAATTTTCACAAACTTTTGTAAACAACTATAAATAGCTATACATACAAATAACATACTGCAGAGTACTTATTTTTGGGCCTTTATGTCAACCATGAAATTTCTGAGTAATTTATAAACTACAATCAAATCTGCAATTAAAAATTAGTATATTAATCCAATCATCATATATGATCTATTTTTACAATATGATCCCCTGCTTCTACAATATAATATGATCAATCGCTAAGTGCGATTTGGACATAGTGTTGATTAAAAAAAAAAAAAAAAAAATTCTTTGAAAAACTGAAAAAAAAACAACAACAACAAAACAAACAAAACAAAACGTGTAATGAAGTCTCTTCTGCTAAATTTAACAATAGGTGTAGTCTTTTACAGTTTACTAGGTATGTGCAGAGCTCTAGATAAAAGGGCTATACTAGTATACATTAATACAAATATTCTTTTTTATTATTCCTCTATGAAAACATGTACATGTCATGTATGTACTCCTCAGGAGCACACTGTTTAGTGTTCAAGGATTCTAAAATGTTTGTTATTTTGTTGTTGTTTTTTTAACCAAACATTATCATGACGAAAACATGCCTATATAATTTTGACCCCCTTAAACCCCACTTTTCTAAAGCAAAAACTGGGGTTCACAGGGGTATACTTTAGTTTTCTTATTTCTGCTCAAAAACATAGATTGTGGGTACTCGTTAGGACTGCCTCACCAAGGCAGTTCTAACGAGTACCCACAATCTATGTTTTGAGCAGAAATATAAAAAGTATCAGAGTTTTTAATCTGAAAATTTTCAGTTTTTTGGAGGTGAAATTTTCTCTATACTTGCACAGGTGAATTTTCGTAATGTAGTATTTTTTTTTTTTTTTTTTTGTGTCTGATATGAAAATTAATCAGTTCAGGCTCTCCTGAAAATAAAGGATTTTTTATAAAAGTTATTTTTTGGTTAACATGGTTAAATATAGGGTTTTCAGACAATTTTAAACAAAATTAAGAGCAAAAAGGGTTACATTCTTCATCTTGTTTCCAGTTTCTGTGCCATAAAATACCCACTATGATGGACAATCTCCATGTGAATTCACAATTGAGTCACAAACTACAATCTCAATAATTTAGCTGACATAAGACTTTGACTCCTTTGTCATAGTTAAAACTTTTATACCCCAGGCATACAAAGTATGTTTGGGGGGTATATAGTCTTTGTTATTCTGTCCATCCATTCGCTCATATGTCTGTGCTCCCATCCGTATTTGCCAAAAATAAACTAGATTTTCTAGGTAAAGTACTGTTTCTTATAAGTCTTTTTTTTTCCCAGCAAAATTAAAGATTTTAAAGGACTTAAAGCAAATTAATTTTTTTTAAGGTTTTAAAAGATCCTCCAGAGGGCCTGCTGGGCCAAACTAAAAAACTAATGAGAAGCTATTACGAAAACCAGCCTATTCAAATACATTGAAAATTTTACCACCAAAAACCGAAAGTTTTCAGATAAAAATTCTGATATTTTTCCAATTTCTGCTCAAAATATAGATTGTGGGTACTAGTTAGAACTGCCTCAGTGAAGTGGAGCTAATGAGTACCCACATCTATTTTTAAGTAGAAATAAGAAAAAATAATGTATACCCCTGTAAACTCTACTTTTACTGTATAAAAATGGGGTTTAACGGGGTCAAGATTATATAGGTATGTTTTCGTGATGCTTGTTTTGACATATTTGATGAAGAAATAATTTATAAATAAAAATAGATCTGAATACATATTTTATCATATTTAATCTGGAGCCACAAAGGCCTAAAATGCCAGTTTTTATTTGGTTGTGCAGACAAAGTTAGGGTATATGTGACATCCAACACAGAAAAAGGCCCTTTATACCATGCACTATCTGACAAAAAATTATCTAGAGCTAAAATTGTCTATTAGGATTATTTTACAAATGTTTTGGGCTAACATTTCAATATTTTTGCCAAATATGTAATAAATATGGGCATATATTTTAATCATCTGACTTTCTCCCTTTTCAAGAGAGTTTTTCTTTTAGAGGTCACTCTATCTTAGCCACTGTAAATTTTCCCAAGAATGAGCAACACCACAGAGAATGTTTTTTTTTTTTGTTTTTTTTTGTATCAAATAGTTGACAACTGGGCAGAAGGTGGAGGTGGGACTGTAATCTGCCAGATGCCAAAGTATTTGTCAGAATTTAGTAGACTTACTAGAATAATCACTTGAAAACAGAAAAATTAAAGATGTGAAATGAAAGTAAGGACTTCGTTTTAAAAAGTAGACCCATTTTGTGCTTTTGTTTTTTTTGTGAAGAAAGCTTGCATGAAACACAAACTATATGCAGTCTTATCAACATATTCTTTGTCAATATCTTCTGCAGTATCTGTGACTGGGTCTTTGCTGTCTGGTATATTTAGGGACCCGCCTTCTCTCACAGTGTGTAATATATCAGTCTGCACAAGAAGTAGAACAGAAGTTAATCAGAACAACAATATGGATGTGATTTATACAATAACTCACCTACTGCTTTGCTTTCTCTGCAGATTACTGGATGCTAACAGTTTACTGGTAACCCTTTTCCTTCACTCGCATATTTAAATTTAGCATACCCTTTGATCATCCTGCGCAGCCTGAAAATTACAAAAGAAGCCTATTTTATAATTTAAGTTATATACATGCAGACAGCCTTTACATGTTCATCACAAAAAATAAATCTTTGGGTGTAACTGTGTAGACTATTCAGGATCTTTACTGGTCACTCATAAATCACTGAATACTGTATGGAATATATCAATGGACAGCTATGGCCTACAAGAGAATGGGGCCGGATAAGCTGGATAAATAAATCCAGATATATTATGCACACTACTTTTGCTTTTATTCCCTTAACTGTTTTGTTGTAGAATAAGTGAACCAATGTATAGGGCAAAACAATATGTGCAAGAAATTTTAAGGGTTCCTGGCTGTATCTTGGCCATAGGATGTGGAGTGTAAAACAATTACCCACCCAATGGACAATTATCCACCCAGACATTTACCCACCCCTCTTAACCTAAATGCAGACAATTACCCACCCGAAAATATTTTTCATTAAATGTTTTATAAGTGATCTGTAAATCTCTCGGGTTTGGGGGGGTGGGGGGGGGGGGGGGGGGGGTAGGGGGGGAAGGTAACTTGGGGATAAATAAATGTGGTACAGGTGTGCTAGCAGTATTTCGAAACCTACCCCATTCATATACCTGGCCTTTGAAAAAAATGGAGCCATTCATATTCTTGATCGTCGGAAATAATGACCTATTCATATACTGCTCTTTGATTTTTATACCCATTTATTGCTGGTAGTCTGGTAGTTAGACAAATATAGCAGTCAATTCATTGAATACCAAGAGAATTTACTGGGATGTCAGAATAGTAGAGCCTTTCACATATGAATCAAGAAAAATCGGATCAGTCATATACTTTTTGTTGAAAAAAGGGGGCTAATCATATACCTGGCAGCACTGAAAAAGGGAGCCATTTGGCACACACATCCATACTATGCCATATATAGGACCCCACCCCCCCACACACACACCCAAGAGCTGTAAATTGTCTTATAATATTTTTCATTCATTTAATCCTGTTTTATTGGTAAAGAATGATTTTGTGTCAATCTGAGAGTCTTAGCTGAAAATGACTTTGAGAAAGGATAAAATGAAAGATTTCTTTTTTTTTTTTAAATGTCTGGTTTTTTTTTTTTAAGGTAAGTTTTCTTTGGTAGATATTTTTTCATAAATCGCAATGAAAAGGTATCCATCATCCATTACAGCATGCAAATGACATCTGACTCATGGCAGCAGACATATTTTAATCACATTGTTAGTAAATGGAAGAAATAACTGTACTGGTCATAAGTTATCACAGGAAAAAGAAAAGAAAATATACTAAATTCTATAAAGTAATTTAATAGAATTTTCTTATGGGGGATTTTTAAGATTTTTTATAATGAAATGGCAATTTATTTTAATTGTAGTTTATAGACAACACAGGACTATGTTTTGCTAATGTTTTTATCATGTCTATTTATCTGCATATATATTTTGATTACTTAGTTTACTGCAGCTGCTGCTGATGAAGTGTATTTTGGTCAGTCTACCAGGCAGTATAGTGGTACTGTGTGTGTGTTAAAAGAGTTTCATCTGATGTATTAGTTGAGGTTTTGATTTCAGGGAGAAATGAACTGCTAAATGTTTTGTGTATTATTTTTATATAAGGGTTGATCAATAAGTTTTGAGACTGTCATAATGTCTTGAAAAGTGCTATGCTACAATCATGATTAAATGATACCAGACAGCACTGACTGGAACCATCAGGCATTGCCCCCTAGATGGACCTGCCTTGCCACACAGTTCAGTCATGGTCGCAATCAGCTAACAAAATTGGCTCGAACGTAAAATAAATGTTCTTCATAACAAGTTAACACTTACACAGCGGAGAAGAAAAGACTGTAATGGGAAATGAACAAGTATCCATGAGTTAATAAGTAACATCAGCGATGAGAGCAAGGACATTATTTAGTGAGGAACAGATCTAAGTTTATACTCAAAATGAGGAAGTATAATTACTTGACTACATTTTTAACTTCCTATGTGTAGCTCAGAAACAAAGATACTCGCCAACAATATGAATACAGACTAATGTGATATCCCCAGATTCTTGTAAGACATTAGAGAAAGTACTGTTTCCAGAAGAACTGGACATGTTGTTTTGTGGTCAAGTGTTACATAATGACCATTACGCATGTGTTAATAGGTCGTACAACAGATTATTCTGGCAAGAGCATGAATTTGTTAATTTCACATGCACAACATTGTGGCTATGTTATTACCATCAAGATACATGCAGCAAGCTCACTGACATCATCTTCTTAGATTAGAATGTCATGATCATCATTTCACTCGTGGTTTCATATGGCTGGAAATCCAAGGATAACAACGGAGGTATTCTATGGCAGAGGAAAGAAAATTCTAGTGCTTTATTTTCTTTTGGTGGAAATATTTCAATGGAGGAGATTCTAGTGGTTAATTTGTATTTAGGGCTATCAGTGTTCAAGTATATAAAGTTGCAATTTAAGTAAAGCAGAGTAAAGTCATGAAGGGCAATTTCAGAGAAGTTAAGGGCAATTTCTTTTTGCTCTTAATATTGGGATACCTTAACTCCTTACCATACTCATCCTAAACTATACAACAGGGCTATTTAGTACTGATTGGTCTTGGTATTGCTGGATGAGTGGCAGGCAGTGTGGACAGCAAGCTCTGATCTGGGTCTACACTGTTTGCTTAGGCTGCCAGTCCCAATATTTGGGGTAGATTCAGTATATAGGCAGAATATAAAAGCTGTGTTTTTATCAAAGGTGCCAATTACCGCAAATAGCATTCTGTAGTCTAGGAGAAACATCCTCATTTATTGTGGTTCATTGAACTTGAAAAGGCCAAAGTTCACCAATCACCTCTGTTTCTCCTAAACTATATGAGTATGTCAGTGTTTTAAATCAAATTTTGTGTAAGCAGTGAGCAATAAGCTTATTCCATAAGTGGGTTTTCATTCGTATTCTGGGAGAAGAAAGGATAGTGATTCAAGGCGCTTCAAGATTTATTTCTACAAGATCCAGTGATCCCAAAGACACAGACCAGGATGCACAGATCCAAAGATTATGAGTAATCCATTAATACAGAATCTACACTCAAACACTTTCAACTGAGAGACGATTCTATGTCGGACCAATATCCTCTGGCTTCTGAGCTGATGTTTCAGACAATGTAAAAACAAAAACCGTGGTCATAAAAAACTACTACAATATGTAGTATGCAGCTCTTGCTGACATGTTTGGTGAAGTTAGATTGTGTCACGACTGCTCTAGCAAGCAGGAATGATGACATATGGATTCATTTCCAGCAGTGGCATTGGCATTACTATTATTGGTATTGGTTTTGACATTGTTAAGTCATTGTGTTCAGCTCTGTTTCTCAATAACGAAGGCTTCTGGGCTAATGTAACTTCACACACATACATCTGCCATGATGCACCCTGCCCATTGTCATCAGCGATTACTGACCCTGTCCTTCTTTGCATGCTTGGCTGATCAATGTTTAGTCTGTTCTTTAGCTCTTTTACTTGAACACTAGCAGCAGTCGCGATATAGTCACTTGGCAAATTATTTGTGGTTTACTTTGCCGTTTGACGGCCCTGTCAACACTACCTAACCACCTTTTTTTTGGGGGGGGGGGGGGGGGGGGCAGACTTAGTCCTCAAGCAGTTGTCCAGTATAATGCATCCTTCTTCCAGAAGCTGGCAACTGCCTTTCTTGTCAGCGGAAAGGTGAAATTGGAAGCTATCCAGGCTGAACAGTTGTTACAAGTAAATGTCTATGAATTAGTTTATTTTTGCACATTATCATGCTCCACTGAGTTAGTCACTGTATTTTTCTTGAGTATGCATCAGCAATTTACTTGCAGGATTCTCTAATCCATTACATTTAGCTAACTGCACTATCTTCTTCTTTTGTAGCTCTGTTGCAAGATTTATCATTGTTTTAGATGGTTTATTTGTAATTGGTATTTTCCTTCATATGGATGTAAGAATCCTGCACTGCTCTGAGTCCACAATCATTTCTACACTATCAGTATACTTATATCAAATGTGTGACATTTGTCAAGCCTCTTCACATTGTTTAAGCCTTACAAACACTGTATATCTTTAATATACTTTCTGCCAGACTTTCTTCAGTATACGGGGTCGACGCTTTATCCCCCAGACAACTTTTGCTCGGGATAAATATTACCTTAGATGAAAGTAGTTAATTTTATAAATTCTATTTATACATTTAATAGAATTCATTTCTGCTATATTTTTACCGCTGATTGGCCTATTTATGCAACAATCACTGTTTGGCACAGTCCTCTGCCACAGCGAAGACTAGCACAGCGAAGACTATCTGGATTGGACTGAACCTAATTATACATGCAGTGAAGACAATCTAGCTAGATTATACTGAACTTTATTCTATAACAAACACAGTACAGATTGAGCTTTATGAAGCATCAGACTGAACCTAATATAAAGCAAACACAGCAAAGACGATCTAGGTCTTACTGAACAACACAGGCTGTCTTCAGTACATGGGGCTAACACCTTAGCCCCACAGCAAAGACGATCTAGGTCTTACTGAACAACACAGGCTGTCTTCAGTATATGGGACTAACACCTTAGCCCCAGATTACTTTGTATGGAATCAATTTTAACTTAGATGAAATAGTTTTAAGGTCAGTTAGTGCATCTAAATATTTTTCATGTAATATGTGTATTTTCTGCTTATCCTTTGAACCTACAGCTAGGCTATTATGTGTTTCAGGATGTCTCCTGCTGAAATTTTGCTCAGCATGCTAAGGGTTAACAACCAATTTGTTGCTATTCAGCACCTCATTGTTTTTAATAGTGGATGTTAATTAGGCTGTAACCTTAAAAAATAACACTTTTGCTGATTTCGGATCACAGGGTCATCTAAATACCCTGTTGCTGCAAGGAAAATAGCAGACGACAAAAATATATTTTCCTTCTTGTAAATAATCTTGCTAGAGAAAGAGAAAGGAAATGCTCATTTTAAACAGAATTATAGGAAAGGATTAAAATACAAATGGAAATAAAATGCTAAGTTCTGTTTTTTGGTCAGAGTAAGAAAGAACTTAAATGTCTGCTTAGTTTAAAATTCAGCAGACTAAAGATTAGCTGTCAGTTACTGTTTCCATAACAGTTTGGTTTATCCTTGCAGGTGTTGGCTT
The DNA here is from genome assembly GCA_964016985.1 of Anodontia alba. NCBI lineage: Eukaryota > Metazoa > Mollusca > Bivalvia > Lucinida > Lucinidae > Anodontia > Anodontia alba. The sequence continues at coordinate 40,679,768 of OZ024828.1, forward strand.
TTAATTGAAGCAGATTAGATCAGTTTCTGGCTGTCTGCAGTTTTGTCATGGGGACTTCAAGCTTTTTATTTTTTATGTACCACAGCTCATTTTCTGCACAAATAGGGACAACTGTATCTTTGATGGGTAGCCTAGCTACTAGGCCAACATATAAGTATGTTTGTTGCTTTTGCTTTATTTATTTTATTTTATTTATTTATTTATATATATTTATTTATTTATTTTTATTTTTTTTTTTCATTCATATTCTACTTTGTGATTCAGTGTTTAGCTAGTCTATGAGTGAACTTTTCTTCTGTGGTTGTCTCTAAAATTCCAGACCATATCTATAGATTAGCCAGAGCTCCAGAAGCCAAAAATTAAAAAAAAAAAAAAAAAATTTCTAAGCCCTGGGCAAAGCTATTTGGTGGGCTTTGCTTATCATCCACCTTTGACTGTTTTGCTGCTTGGGTGGTTGTTGGTTTCTTGCCTAGAAAAGATGTATAAGCTCGGCTAACCATAGGCATTCTTTCTACAGCATTTGACTGGAAGGGCCGTTTTTGCTCAGGGCCGTTTTTGCTCAGCTTGTAGCCCCTATGGGCTAGCAGTAAGCATTTTTGGCTATGGTGCCTAACCACCTTCATTGACGCTTCGTATAGTTGGGTGAAATAAGTAATTTTCTTCTACTCCTCGTTAGGTACTGTTCTGTGCAGCTATCCTCTTTGGGGTCTCTCATTTGACTAAGGTATCAAATTCAGGAGATCTCTGATCCTCCGTCAAATTCGTTTGGCCTTTTATAATAACCCCAAAGTCGGCTACCTGACGTATTTGTAGGTAAAAACCTTACTTGGGTATTCACCCCAATCCATCACAATGCACGGGGTCAATGCTTTCCCCCAGACCGGTTTCAATACATGGGATTGACGCATTATCCCCCAGACTGCTTCTGCACCAGATCAATGTTTTCCTCCAGACTATCTTCAGTGCATGGGGTTGACGCTTTATCCCCCAGACTATCTTCAGATGGGGTTGACGCTGTTTCCACCCACACTACACACGGGGTTGACGCTGTTTCCCCCCACTAGACAAGGGGTTGACGCTGTTTTCCCCCAGACACGGGGTTGACGCTGTTTCCCCCAGACACAAGGTTGACGCCGTATCCCTCAAACAGTCTTCAGTACATGGGGTTGACACTTTATCCCCCATAACATTTTGTGCATAGGGTCGATGCTTTATCCCCTGACTGCTTTAGCTTCAGGTAGTCCGATAGTGAGGTCAAGTCACTTACGGTTAGCAACCACCAAAGAGATAGCCAAGTGTTTTTATGTAGATGTGATTTTGTATTCAATAATAAAATTACATATACTATCAAATCTTACTTTGTGTTGTCTATAAAATGGCAATTTATTTTAATTGTAGTTTATAGACAACACAGGACTATGTTTTGCTAATGTTTTTATCATGTCTATTTATCTGCATATATATTTTGATTACTTAGTTTACTGCAGCTGCTGCTGATGAAGTGTATTTTGGTCAGTCTACCAGGCAGTATAGTGGTACTGTGTGTGTGTTAAAAGAGTTTCATCTGATGTATTAGTTGAGGTTTTGATTTCAGGGAGAAATGAACTGCTAAATGTTTTGTGTATCCCACCACCATCCCCAGCATCCACCTTGTATTTTAGAATTTATTTTCATCTTGCAACAGCTTTCTGTGCTCATCTGTTTGTTGTTCATACAGTTATTTTGTGTGACTTACATGCTTAGGGGTTGTTAACCTGATAACCTTCGCTTTAAATTAGGTTAAAACCTTACTTGGGGTAGTCACATTTACCCCAATCCATCACTATGCACGCAGAGCTACCTGACGTATTTGTAGGTAAAAACCTTACTTGGGGTAGACACATTCACCCCAAGGCCCTTTATAATAACCCCAAAGTCGGCTACCTGACGTATTTGTAGGTAAAAACCTTACTTGGGTATTCACCCCAATCCATCACAATGCACGGGGTCAATGCTTTCCCCCAGACCGGTTTCAATACATGGGATTGACGCATTATCCCCCAGACTGCTTCTGCACCAGATCAATGTTTTCCTCCAGACTATCTTCAGTGCATGGGGTTGACGCTTTATCCCCCAGACTATCTTCAGATGGGGTTGACGCTGTTTCCCCCCACACTACACACGGGGTTGACGCTGTTTCCCCCCACTAGACAAGGGGTTGACGCTGTTTTCCCCCAGACACAGGGTTGACGCTGTTTCCCCCAGACACGAGGTTGACGCCGTATCTCTCAAACAGTCTTCAGTACATGGGGTTGACGCTTTATCCCCCATAACATTTTGTGCATAGGGTCGATGCTTTATCCCCTGACTGCTTTAGCTTCAGGTAGTCCGATAGTGAGGTCAAGTCACTTACGGTTAGCAACCCCCAAAGAGATAGCCAAATAAGAGGTATTATTATCATTTGGACTTCACCAATTAACATACACAAAATCAGAAAAGAACCAAATAAGTATCTACTGCACATATTTAAAAGTACAGGATGTAATCGTCAGCTCTCCTACATGTTGCCCAATATCACGCAGTCTATTCAGGGCTTTCATGCTACCTTACATCTAATAAATGGATATGTTGAATACCATATATGCTCTAAGTATTGGACAGACAGTCCTGAGCTAACAATACAGATCTAGATCAGACACCACCTTACAGCTAATAAATGGATAGTGTAGAACACTGTTTAACACAAACATATTGGACAGTCCTGAGCTAACAGTGTAGACCAAGATCAGATGTCACCTTACATCTAATAAATGGACACTGAAAAATAGTCTTTATACTCAAAGTATTGGACAGGCAATCTTGAGCATACCGTGTAGATCCAGATCAAATGACATCTTACATAGATAAATGGTTACTGTACAGAATACCGTTTTTACTAGGAGCACTGGACAGACAGTCCTGAGCTAACAGAGTAGACCCAGATAAGATGTCACCTTACATTTAATAAATGGGTACTGCAGAATACCGTTTATACTCTGTTTTAGACAGACAGTCCTAAGCTAACAGTACCCAGATCAGCTGTCACCTTACACTTAATACATGTAAATGGATACTGTAGAATACTGCATATACCAGATTGCCCGAGCTAACAGTGTAGACCCAGATCAGACACCACCTTAATCTAATAAGTGGATACTGTAGAATACCATTTATACTCTAAGTTTTGGACAGACAGTCCTAAGTTTAACAGTGTAGATCCAGATCAGATGTCACATTACACCCATTTACGCCATAAGCTGTGGACTAAAATCTGTGAGATAAGGCAAAATACTAAGGGAGATTTGACAAAATTCTGTGAGATTTTCTTAAACATCACTTTGGTGTTCCCACAATATAGTCTTAAGTCTTCTTTTTTCATGTGAGAAGCTTGTGAAAACCACAACAGTGTGTGATTTATGTTTATTTCTTCATAAAATCTGTTGTAAAATGGTCTGTGAGATTAGAATTTTTATGGGAATTGCCTTCCAGAAGGGCCAAATTCTGTGAGATTTTATCTCACAGTGTGAGATATAGCATGTAAGTACACCTAATAAATGGATACTGTAGAATACTGTATAAACTGGACAGTCCTGAGCTAACAGTGTAGACCCCGATCAGAGCCCATCTTACAGCTAAAAAAATGGATACTGTAGAAAACTGTTTTTATTCAATGTACATTTTTATATTGTGAATTTAATGTAGTGGCTGGAATGCATGGCCTGAACAAGACTGCCTGCTTGGTTCAGTAGGAAGAGCACCTGACTAGTGTTATGGGGTTGTTGCCAACTTGTTGGCGAGTCCCAGCTCCGGTAGTCAAAGTTTCCTTTCCTGTTCACTTTACTGATATCAGATTTAGTAAACACAGGTGTGTGCCAAATGCAAGCAACTGGGGGTTGCAGACCAGATACCTTCAGGACATCAGGGTGGTACCTGAATCCTAAATGTTATGAGGAGTGTAGTGGCTCGAGTCCATGGACAGAACAGGACCGCCCGTGTAACTCAGTAGGTTTAGCACCTGTCTAGTAGTATTGCAATTGATGATCGATTATAATCATTCATCAATCACTTTTGGCTCTTGTGACTGAAGATCAGAAAGATCTTTTTTAGTCAACTAATCAGAATTGTTTTGTTTTTGTTTTGAAACAAATATATTTTTTTCACCTTTTATTTTCATAGGCAAGTCATCAATAAATGAAGTTCAGAGCTGTCTGTTTGGGTCATTCTAGATTTATGGTCAATAAAAGTGAAAAGATTTGATAAAATAGCCTTTAAAAAAAGTCAACCCAAAAGAACTGATGTTGTAGGTACTCATTAGAAGCACCTTGCAGAGGCACTTCTAATGAGTACCAACAACAATATATGTATTTATGGCAAATAAGAAAAATATTACCTGGATACCCCTCTTATTGATCTGGAGCATGAATACGTACCTGGAAGATGGCTGAATTAAGAGTGAATATATTTTCTACAAGTCAATTATTACTCAAAGATCAGTCAGTTTTACAAAACCGATGATCGACAATGAAATTCTGGCTGATTCCCAACACTACTGTCTAGTGATATGGGGACCATGGGTTCAAGTCCCGCCTTAGGCAAGCAGTTTTCCTTTCATTTTACTTTTAATATTATAAGAATATTGCAATTCACTTGCAATTTTTTATCTGCAGACCTGTACTGTTTTTAGCTGGAATTTTCAATTTTGTTTTCCATGTAGACCCTTGAACATGTTCAATAATCAACAGTAAAATAAACTTAGGAGGAGAACTCGAACCCGCGACCCCATGGCTGCAAATCAGGTGCTCTACCAACTGAGCTAACCAGGCTGACAGTCCAGATCCATACGCAGACTTTTGAAATGGGGAGGGGGGGTGGGAGGTGGAATTTTAGCTATTCTGAAAACAGGGGTGCAAATGCTTCTTGAAAATGCCAATTTGGGGGCCAAAATTAGGGATATAAAGTGAATCTGGGTTTAAAAACTGCATGATTTTGAAGTAATTCTCCAGAAAAGAGGGTGTGTTTTTACCACCTGAACCCCTTTGCATACTGGCCTGCAGTCTCACCAATTACAACACTCTTCTACCGTTAACAGTGTTTAACTTTTATGTGCCAGACATCAGCTGAACATACTAACAGTGCTTAGCTTTTCTCCACACTCACAAGTACCTCACTGCCACTGAAGCAACTTAAGGAGGGAAAGGTATGCCTAATGCAGAATTTAAACCCGCAATCCACTGTTTGTAAGTCAGATGCTCGGGGGGTTACTTAGGGGTAATTTTGGTATGGGTGTGCGAGCCAGTATTTCAAAATCTGCCCCATTCATATACTTGGCCTTCAAAAAAACGGACCCATTCATATACTTGATCATCCAAAATGTTGACCTATTCATATACTGCCCTTTGACTTTTTGTACCCATTTTTTTGCTGGTTATTACACAAATATCAGTCAGTTAATGTAATACCAAGAGGATAAGCAGCCTCGAAAAATCTCTGAGCGAAAAATATGTGCATATATCAGGATGTCAGAAAAATGGGGCCTTTCACACAGGAATTCAGAAAAATTGGGCCATTCATATACTTTTTGTTGAAAAAAGGGGGCCAATCATATACCTGGCAGTGCTAAAAACGGGGGCTATTCGGCACGTACATCTGTACTATGCCATATATAGGAAGTTACCCCCCGCCCCCCTCCCGCGAGGTCAGGTGCTCTACCAACTGTCTGATGTACCAGGCTGACCTACAGTTTTGGCAATCACAATAGCTTACCTTCTGCTGTCAAAAATCACAAGTGTTCCAGATCAGTACTTCCAACGATGTTTCATCCATCATGCTAAACTGTACAAGTGTCTGTACAAGTTATACAGGTCAAACCCCATAGTTGTGCGTTCAGTAAAGTCACGTGTACGAATCCTAATACTGTACAAAGACGTATAAAATGTATTATTTACGTCCTTGTACTGTACGAACATCGCTGGTGACGCAGCCACTTTCAACGCATCCACGATTTTCCAAATTCTGTTCATTTTTATGCAGCCGTCTGATCATAAAGTACATAAGAAAAAAACTACGTTTCTGTAGGTATCAAACCGTAAGCTGGTAAGTAAACAGTCGCACACGGCGAATATGCACGTTTTCGTTCTTCACGTCGTTTGTCAACAGGTATTAAAAATAATACAGGTGTCGAAGCAAGACAAACACCTCCATAATTCATCTGGGTATTCTAAATTCAAACTAAGCACGGAGAAAAGGAAAAAATACTTTATATAGACAACAGCAAAATAGGACGTCAATATTAGGGCAGATAAATTCTAATTCTCACGGCTTTTCCCCCACCGGACATCCGCTTCCATTGCGCATGCGTTCTGAAACATCTCATGGTCTTAAACATCTCACGCGACACCGGAACCATTACGAAAACACGCCTATTCAAATATATTGAAAATTTCACCACCAAAAACTGAAAGTTTTCAGATAAAAAAACCTGATATTTTTTTCATATTTTTGCTCAAAACCTCGGACCCATCAATATGATGGGTCCGAGTCAAAACATAGATTGTGAGTACTCGTTAGAACCGCCTCGGCGAGGCGGATCTAACGAGTACTCACAATATATGTTTTTAGCAAAATAAGAAAAATAATGTATACCCCTGTAAACCCCAGTTTTACTATATAAAAGTGGGGTTTAAGGGGGTCAAAATTATATAGGTATGTTTTCGTGATGACACTTTAATTTTTCATTTTATATTATTAAAGAGCGTTTTTATAACTTAATTGCTGTCTGTCTGTGTGCCGGATGTTGTTTATAATAAATTTGATCTTAGCATACAATAAATTAACCTCATTCCGGTGTTTTATAAAAATGTGTTCCGGTCCCTTTATGATAATGTATTTGTAATGTCTTCTGTCAATACATTGTTCACTCTCATCATTAATATTCCCTTATGCGGTTTAATGCAAACTAACACCCATGATTATAAAATTAATCACCATCATAATATTTATCATGGTTAATAACTTTTTAATACCAAACTCATCATGACAAAAATTCACCGAATCACACTGCCATACAATAGTATTAATTATTTGATGCTTAACTGAGCTAAGGTTTATAAAGTATGTTCAAGTGTTACAAACGGTCAAAATAAGACATAGAATCTATAAACGGACCACATATTCCCCCCCCCACTCCACCCCCCACCCCCCACCCCCCCCCCCCAAAAAAAAAACAAAAAAAAAAAAACAAAAAAAAAAAAAAAACTACTTATTTATAGCAAAAACAAAATACTTTTTTTGAGTGTGTTCCGGTAATTACCAGTGTGTTCCGGTGTTTCGGTGTGTTCCAGTATTTCTACGAACCGCTGCCCCAGTACCAGTCCATTTTGATACGACAGTACCAGTCCTATTGATATGACACAATACACTACTGCCCCTGTACCAGCCCTATGTATACAATACAGTACATTACAACCTCAGTACCAGTTCTACTGATGTACGTTACTGTCACATTGCCAGTCCTGCTGATACTACACACTCCACTACTGTCCCAGTACCAGTCTTACTGATATGATACAGTCCGCCAATGCCCCAGTACCAGTCCTAATGAAATGACACAGTCAATGTCTGTCGCGGTACTAGTCCTACTGATATGATACAGTCTACCACTACCCAGTACCAGTCCTACTGATACAACAGCCCACTTCTGTCCCAGTACAAGTCCTGCTGATATGAAACAGTCCACAACTGCCCCAATACAAGACATTATAATAAGATATTCCACTATTGCCCTATACCAGTCATACTGATACCTTACTGATATCAGTTCTAGTGATATTCAACAGTCCACTACTGCCCTAATTCTAGTCCTACTGATATGATACAGTCTATCACTGCCATGGACCAGTCCTCCTGATACTACACAGTCCACTGTTGTCCCAGAATCAGTCTTACTGATATAATACAACCCATTTATGCTCCACTACCAGTTCTACTGATACTACACAGTCCACTTCTGTGCCAGTACTAGTCCTACTGATATGATACAGTCTACCATTGCCATGGATCATTCCAACTGATACGATAGTCTGCTACTACCCCTATACCAGTCAAACTGATACCCTGCAGTCCACTACTACCCCAGTACCAATCCTATTGATATCCTTCAATCCACTATTGCCCCAATACCAGTCCTATTGATATGACTCACTACACTACTGCCCCAGAACTACTCCTACTTATATGCGGTTGGGTATAATCTGCAGACCAAACCATGCAGACCAGTGGACCATGGACTGGTCTGCAGTGGACCAAAGGGGACATTTTGCAGACCAAGTACCTTGCAGACCAGACTTTGTGCAGACTATATAGTAAATAATTTTGTTAAACCTTCATTATTTATATGACATGCCTTAATTGAAAATGTTATTTTTATTTATTTTGTTTTACTGCTTTCTCCTATCCCTTTGGAAAATAGAAGAGCAGAATAACTAAATTTTCCTCTGTTCTTAAGATAGTATGAAAATAAATATAATTTTCTCTTTCTGTTCATTTCAGTCTTTGGAAGAATCTTAAAGCAAATAATAGGATAAAAATGGGCATGGCTTAGAACAAATAATGGAATAGAAAAGCCAAAAAAAAAAAAAAAAAAAAAAAAAAAAAGTTGAGAGAACAGTATTTAATATATTCACCAGTATTTTACAAAACTAACAATGAAATAATAAATAATACATGGATAATCAGAGATTCAGTGTCCTCTATTCCTAAATATCATTATGTTAACACTAAGGTATGCAAACAAAATCAGTATCTGACATCAAGTTAATATTTAATGAAAAACGTAAGACAACATAAAAAAATAATTCAATCGTCAGGGTGGGTGATACAATTTTTTGGTATCATGTTTATTTGTAAATGTACTGTAGCTTACATATAACATACTAAAAACATAATGATATATCAGCACATATTTACATGAAAACAAAATTATAATTTAAATGTAGGAATTAAACAACATAAATATGCACTCCCTCTGGTCATTTGAATTTATATAGACTAATTTTTCCAGATAATTCATAATTAATATATGCATGAAAACAAAATTTAGAACATAATAATCTGTTACTATAATAACAGATAGGCCTTTGCGATCAGTGTAGACCCAGATCAGATGCCTCAGAAAGCGATGTCTGATCAGGGTCTACACTGTTTGCCATACATACCTGTTGGACCATACTTTTACAACGAAGTTATGTATATATTCAATTTCTTTTTTTTTTGTTTCTGTAAGTTGTTTATATGTCACAATTAAAACTTTTTTTTCTATCTTTCAATTTTTTGTTTGTTTCTGTGAATTTATTTATTTAATTAATTTATTTGTCTTAATTATGTAATTTTGATTTTTGCCCTGAATCTCTGCCTGGGACAGTCTTTATGTATAGTTGCATTTTACTTGTCTGATAATAAAAATAATGTTTGTATTGTTTATTATATTTCACAAATATTTTAATATATTTTTGTTACTTTTTTAAATCCTTGTTACTTACAGTTTATTATTATTATTATTATTATTATTATTATTATTATAGTGAACGTTTCAAAACTGAATAAAATATATTTTTTAAATTCTTGATTTGGAATACTAATTAGGCTTTGCTCTTGTTATAACTTAAGGAGGGCAAAGCTTTTCAGCTACGCGATTTCATTGGTCAGTAGTTTTAGGGTATTCTGATATCCAATCGGAATGACAGGTATTATCAGATGAGTGACAGGTCTTATCAGGTGACTGACAGGTCATATCAGATACGGTTTACATGACAAAACCACTACAAATATTAATAAGTGTTTTTTGTTGTTATTGTTTTTTTTGTTTATTTTTTTATTTTTTATTTTTTTTTATTCTAACACACCAAATAGTATTAATGAAATGCTTGTCATAAAAATAGTTCATTTACTTATGTAAATATAACGAAGACTGAAACAGAGCATGGGAAAAATGACACAAAAGTTAGTTTTGCTAATTAACTGAAAACAATCTGATTATTCGTCATTAATGAAATGCTTCTCACAAAAAATAATTCATTTATTTATAAAATGTAAATATAATGAAAACTAATACAGAACATGGGGAAAATGACACAAAATTAATTTTGCTAAATAACAGAAAAAAAATCTGATTATTTGGTATTAATGAAATGCTTGTCATACAAATAATTTATCTATGTAAATAATATAAAAGCTTAATCAGAGCATGAAAAAAAAAAAAAGACACAAAATTGATGTTGCAAATTAACAGGAAAAAATCTGATTATTTGGTATTAATATAATGCTTATCATAAAAATAATTCCTTTCTGTAAATATAATGAAAACTGATACAGGGCATGGGAAAAATGACACAAAATCATTTTTGCTCATTAACAGAGGAAAATTCTGATTTTTTTTTCTTAATTTATAAAATGCTTCTCAAAAAATAATTCATCTATTTATGAAAATATAATGATAATTGATAAAGAGCATGGGAAAAAATTACACAAAATTATTCACTTTATAGTCTGCACAAAGTCTAGTCTGCAAGGTACTTGGTCTGCAAAAATTAATTTTGCAAATTAACAGGAAAAACTCTGATTATTTGGTATCAATGTAATGCTTGCCATAAAAATAATTCCTTTCTGTAAATATAATAAAAACTGATACAGAGCATGGGGAAAATGACACAAAATCATTTTTATTAAAGGAAAAATTCTGTTTTTTTTTTTGTTTTTTTTTTTATTAAATTCATGAAATGCCTCTCATGAAAATATTTTTTCTATTTATGAAAATATAATGATAAAGAGCATGGGAACAATTATACAAAATTATTCACTATATAGTCTGCACAAAGTCTGGTCTGCAAGGTACTTGGTCTGCAAAATGTCCCCTTTTGGTCCACTGCAGACCGGTCCATGGTCCACTGGTCTGCATGGTTTGGTCTGCAGATTATACCCAACCCTTATATGCTACAGCACACTTTTGCCCCAGTAACAATCTTATTGATACGTCACAGTCCACAACTGCCCCAGTACCCGTCCTATTGATACCCTAAAGTCCACTCATCACAAAAAACACGCCTATACACTGTATAATGCTGACCCCCTTAAACCCCACTTTTATATAGAAAAACTGGGGTTTACAGGGGTATACATTATTTCTGCTCAAAAACGTAGATTGTGGGTACTCATTAGAACGCCTCGCTGAGGCAGTTCTAACGAGTACCCACAATCTATGTTTTGAGCAGAAATATGAAAAAATATCAGTTTTTTTTATCTGAAAATTTTCATTTTTGGTGGTAAAATTTTCAGTATATTTGAATAGGCATGTTTTCATAATGACTGCCCCAGTACAAGTCCTATTGGTACGACACAGTACACTTCTGCCCCAGTACCAGTCCTACTTATTTGCTTTTCATATGTCACAGTCCACTGCTGGCCAAGAATCAGTCCTACTCATACCGGACAGTCCACTACTGCCTTAATACACTATATCCCCAGTACCTGTTCTACTAAAACACTACAGTACTCTAAGTACCAGTCCTTATGATACGTCGCTGTTCCCTAATAACCCAGTTCTAGTCTGACAAATACCCTTCAGTCCACTACTGCCCCAGCACCACACCTATTGCTATATAACAGGGTGTTCAATTGTTTTAAACAACATGTTTACTATGTTTCCATAAATAGCTTTATTTACTATGTTTCCAAAAATAACTTTCTGGAATGTTCAACATGTTTACAATAACATGATGTTTACGTCCTTGATTCTGGACTGAGTTGTTTTTGGAATGTCATGGAAGATTTAGAAGTTTCTTGATTGGAACTGGAAAATAAGAGATGCTTGTAGTAAATTCTTTTTCTAGAACCTTCTTTGATATTATATAAGGAGAAAAGATTTTCATCTGGGCATCTTTGTATACTTTCACTGGAAATTATTCTATACTGGATTACTTTACTATTTTATTCATTCTGGACTTAAATTCTGAATTCAGGAACTTTAAATTGTGGGATCAGAAACTGATATTGAAAGGATTTGTTTTATAAATTCTTGTGGATAAATTTTGAGGGACTTTGTGACATAAACTTGAAAGGTACTGTTCACTTACATTCTTTTGTTTTGAATCTTATCTTATTTTTTGTGAATAAATATTGTTAATAATTTAAAGCTTGTTGCTGGTTTCACTTTCATTTCTTTCTCGTTACGCCTGGCTCGTAACAGAAATTGGGGGCTCGTCCGGGATCGAACATTTTCTTGAGCTAAAACAAGTTTAAGCTTTTTAAAGAAAACAAATATTGATTTTTAAAGGAAAAAAAAATTTTTTTTGTTTGCTATAAAACAAGTACTGACTTAAAAAAAAAAGAAGAAAACTCAGTAAATTTGATAAAAAAAAAACAACAAAAAAACAAACAAGTATTGACTTTTAAAAAATATAAGTAAAAGCAAGTATTGACTTTTGAAAAATATCAATAAATAAACTCTGATTGATAAATTTTCTTGATAAAACCAGCATAAAGCAATCATGACATTTGACCTTCAAGCTTTCATAGCTGTGCCTTCGCAGGAGCTGTTAAATTTGGCCAAAAAGTCAGATTTGTTGGACATTGCTGCTCACTATGAATTAACTACCGTCAATAAGTCCATGTTAAAACAGGAAGTAAAAAATAGTTGGGTCCAATTTTTGGTTGATACGGAAATTCTTGATTCTTCTGCTTTGTCTCTTGTTCTAGTAACTCAGACAGGATTGCAAATGCGAGAGCTTGAAATTCAGAGGCAAATTGAGTTTGAAAAATTAAGATTAGAGCAAGAAAAATTTAAAATTGAACAAGAAAGACAAATGCAGATAGAAAGGGAAAAATTAAAATTTGATGCAGAATTAAGAATGAAAGAACTAGAATTGCAAAACATGACGGTAAAACGGCAATCTTTAGACTCTGGCGCTCATTTTGATGTTACGAAACACATCAGATTGATTCCTCCATTTCAGGAAAAAGAGGTTGACAAATATTTTCTTCATTTTGAAAAAGTAGCAGAAAATTTAAAATGGCCAAAAGAGCATTGGACCCTGCTTTTGCAAAGTGTTATAATCGGGAAGGCTCGAGAAATTTATACTCAGCTGACTGTTGAGCAGAGCTCCAGTTATGATACTGTAAAGGAATTAATTCTTAAGGCTTATGAGTTGGTCCCTGAGGCTTACAGGCAATAATTTAGGAACTGTAAGAAAGAAAATGAGCAGACCCATGTAGAATTTGCTAGAACTAAAGAACAGTTGTTTGATAGATGGTGCTCTTCAAAGAAAATTGGCTCCGATCATGAAAAACTTAGGCAGCTCATGCTTGTAGAGGAGTTCAAAAGGTGCATAAATTCAGACATTAAGTCCTTTTTAGATGAGAAACAGGTTGAAACTTTGGAAGCTGCAGCTCGACTTGCAGATGATTATGCTTTAACACATAAAGTTTCCTTTATTAATAAGTCAAATCCCTCTAGAAGACCATTTTTCCCACATTCAGGATCCAAACATTGTCCTAGTAATCCACCTTGTAGTCATAGCCGAACAATTACTCCCAAACCCAAACCTTCTGGTGAAAATAAAGATCAAAATCAACCAATTTGCAATTATTGCAAAAGGACAGGTCATATTATATCTGAATGTTTACATCTGAAAAGAAAGAAAGAAAAACAAGAGGGGCTTAAACCTACTGGCTTACCTCTTTACGGTCAAAACCACAGTCATGTGTTAAGGAGGAAGATCCTAACCAGACCGAAAGGCCTGAGACTGATTCTGTTATGGAGATTTATGAACTATTCTTATCAGATGATTTTGTGTCACTAAATAGTGACTATGCCCAGTCTACCCCAATTAAAATCTTACGAGATACTGGAGCTTCTCAATCCCTTATTTTAGCAGATACTCTGCCTTTTTCTGAGAAGACTTCTTCTGGGACAAGTGTCCTTATTCAGGGTGTAGAGTGTGGATTTGTTAATGTTCCTCTTCATAACATTTATTTATCCTCAGACTTGGTAACTGGTTTAGTGGCTGTTGGTGTTCGACCTTCTTTACCTTTTAAAGGTGTTCACTTACTGTTAGGCAATGACTTAGCAGGAGATAAGGTTGTGGTAAATCCACTTTTGACTAACATACCTTGTATTGATCAGCCACCTGATCCCATTGAGCAGGAAATCCCTGATCTTTACCCATCTTGTGCCGTTACAAGGGCCATAGCAAAGAAAGCAAAACAGAATGATGGGGACATTGATTTAACTGATACCTTTTTGGGTCAGTCTTTTAAACATGAGATTACAAATTCTCTTTCATCCAGCCTGTCTGGCAAGCAGACAGACTTAAGTGACAAGTCAGAGTCCAGTCATTACTCTTCAATATTAAATGACCAAGGTCAAGGTCATGACTTGGTGTCAAGGTCACAACTTTGTAAGGAACAGCATAATGATCCTGAAATTTTGCCTTTGCTTGAAAGGGCTTTAGATGAGAAAGAAATAGATCAAGTCCCAGTCTGTTTTTATGTCAAAAATGGCATTTTAATGAGAAAATGGCGTCCTCCTGATGTCTCAGCAGAAGACGAGTGGACTGTTAACCACCAAATAGTGGTTCCAAGGGTTTATCGCCCTGAAATTTTGAACTTGGCCCATGACACTCCCATGTCAGGTCATTTAGGTGTAAACAAGACCTATGACAAAATTCTTAAACATTTTTACTGGCCAGGGTTAAAATCTGACGTTTCTCAGTTTTGTAAATCTTGCCATACTTGTCAGATGGTAGGAAAACCCAACCAGACAATACCGAAAGCTCATTTACAGCCCATACCTGCTTTTGATGAACCTTTTAGCAGGATAATTATTGACTGTGTTGGTCCCTTGCCCAAAACCAAGTCAGGTCATGAGTATCTTCTCACTAATGTGTGCTTCTACACGTTTCCCAGAAGCCATTCCACTTAGGAATATTAAAACAAAGAACATTGTTAAGGCTTTGGTAAAGTTTTTTTACATTTGTAGGTCTCCCAAAGTCTGTTCAGTCGGATCAGGGATCAAATTTCATGTCTGGAATTTTTCAGCAGGTCATGCATGAGTTGGGCATTACTCAGTATAAATCGTCACCTTACCATCCTGAAAGTCAAGGTGCCCTTGAAAGATTTCATCAGACACTGAAAAATATGATCAGATCATACTGCTTTGATACTGAAAAAAATTGGGATGAGGGCATCCATTTGTTGTTGTTCGCTGTTAGAGAATCTGTTCAGGAATCTCTTGGTTTCAGCCCATTTGAGCTGGTATTTGGCCACACTGTGTGTGGACCTTTGAAACTTTTGAAAGAGAAATTTCTCTCAAATGATGACAGTTCTCTGAACTTACTTCAGTATGTATCAGATTTTAAAGACCGGCTGTCTAAAGCTTGTGAAGCTGCTCGGACCAATCTTAAGTCAGCAGAAAGGAAAATGAAACGTTGGTATGATGAAAATGCAAAAGAAAGACAATTCATGCCTGGAGACAGGGTACTTGCTCTTTTGCCTATTCCTGGCAAACCACTGCAAGCCAGATATTACGGCCCTTACACTGTAGATAAACAGATTAGTGATGTTAATTACATTGTTAACACTCCTGGGAGACGCAAACAAAAACAGTTATGTCATGTTAACATGCTTAAACAATACATAGATAGGGATAGCTCTTCTGTTACACCAATTAGTGTTGTTAGTTCAGTCCCTCAGGAACAAAGTGAAATGAACTCTGAAGACATGAAATTCACCAAATCTGATCCTGCTTCATCAAAACTTCAGAATTCTGACATTCTAAAGGATCTCGACCAGAAACTTTCACACCTAGATCCAGTCCAAAGAAAAGAACTGAAACAGTTAATTTATCAATATGAACACTTATTTCCGGACATTCCTACAAGGACTGACAAAATTTATCATGATGTGAATGTTGAGGACTCACAACCTGTTAAACAACATCCATATAGAATGAACCCAACAAAACAAAAATATCTTAAGGAGGAAATTCAGTATTTGCTGGACAATGATTTTATTGAACCAAGTCAAAGTGAATGGAGTTCACCTTGCATTCTTGTGCCAAAACCTGATGGAACATATCGGATGTGCACCGATTACAGGAAGGTCAATAATTTGAGTAAAACAGACACTTCTCCCATACCAAGAATGGATGACTGTATTGACAAAGTTGGAAATTCAAAATAGATAACTAAATTTGATCTTCTGAAAGGATTTTGGCAAATTCCTCTCACAGAAAGAGCCAAAGAGGTCTCAGCATTTGTTACTCCTGATGGATTATATCACTATAAAGTAATGCCTTTCGGAATGAAAAACTCTCCAGCAACATTTCAATGCTTAATCAACACCATAATAGCTGGAATCGAGCATTGCGATGCTTACATCGATGATGCCATCATATACAGTGATGAATGGAATCACCATCTTGGAACTATCAAAGCATTCTTTGATAAACTAAGTGAAGCAAAATTGACAATAAACCTTGCTAAAAGTGAATTCTGTCATGCAACTTTAACATTTCTAGGACATGTTGTGGGTCGTGTCAGGTTAAACCTATAGAGGCTAAAGTTGAAGCTATTTCAAATTTTCCGGTGCCCACATGCAAAAGACAACTGATGAGGTTTCTTGGTATGGCCGGTTATTACAGAAAATTCTGTAATAATTTTTCTGTCATTGCTGAGCCACTGACTAATTTACTTAGTAAAAGAATGAGGTTTAAGTGGACCAGTGATTGTCAGAATGCCTTTGATAAACTGAAAGCCATACAGAGAAGTGAGCCGGTTCTCTTGGCACCGAATTTTAATAAAGAATTCAAGTTAGCAGTAGATGCGAGTGATGTTGGTGCAGGTGGTGTATTACTGCAAGAGGATGACAATGGTGTGGATCATCCAGTTTGTTACTTTTCCAAAAAGTTTAACAAACATCAAAAGAATTATTCTACAGTAGAGAAAGAATGTTTGTCTCTCATTCTTGCTCTTCAACATTTTGAAGTTTATCTGACTTCTTCGTCCTCACCTATTGTTGTTTTCAGTGATCACAATCCACTGACTTTCATCCATAAGATGAAAAACAAGAATCAGAGGTTGCTCAGATGGAGCCTGTTGTTACAGGAATACAATCTTGACATCAGGCATATCAGGGGAAAAGATAATATTATTCCTGATGCCTTGTCCAGAGCATGATGTCTTGATCTGTGGTTTCCTGTAACTTGCTGTATATAAGATAATAATTGCCTTTATCAGTATTTTATTTTATGATAATTTTATGGCAAAAGAAAGCTTTATTACATAAATCTTTCTTTTCCCTGAAGAGGGGAAGTGTTATATAACAGGGTGTTCAATTGTTTTAAACAACATGTTTACTATGTTTCCATAAATAGCTTTATTTACTATGTTTCCAAAAATAACTTTCTGGAATGTTCAACATGTTTACAATAACATGATGTTTACGTCCTTGATTCTGGACTGAGTTGTTTTTGGAATGTCATGGAAGATTTAGAAGTTTCTTGATTGGAACTGGAAAATAAGAGATGCTTGTAGTAAATTCTTTTTCTAGAACCTTCTTTGATATTATATAAGGAGAAAAGATTTTCATCTGGGCATCTTTGTATACTTTCACTGGAAATTATTCTATACTGGATTACTTTACTATTTTATTCATTCTGGACTTAAATTCTGAATTCAGGAACTTTAAATTGTGGGATCAGAAACTGATATTGAAAGGATTTGTTTTATAAATTCTTGTGGATTAATTTTGAGGGACTTTGTGACATAAACTTGAAAGGTACTGTTCACTTACATTCTTTTGTTTTGAATCTTATCTTATTTTTTGTGAATAAATATTGTTAATAATTTAAAGCTTGTTGCTGGTTTCACTTTCATTTCTTTCTCGTTACGCCTGGCTCGTAACAGAAATTGGGGGCTCGTCCGGGATCGAACATTTTCTTGAGCTAAAACAAGTTTAAGCTTTTTAAAGAAAACAAATATTGATTTTTAAAGGAAAAAAAAAAATTTTTTGTTTGCTATAAAACAAGTACTGACTTAAAAAAAAAGAAAACTCAGTAAATTTGATAAAAAAAAAAAAAACAACAACAAAAAAGCAAACAAGTATTGACTTTTAAAAAATATAAGTAAAAGCAAGTATTGACTTTTGAAAAATATCAATAAATAAACTCTGATTGATAAATTTACTTGATAAAACCAGCAAAAAGCAATCATGACATTTGACCTTCAAGCTTTCATAGCTGTGCCTTCGCAGGAGCTGTTAAATTTGGCCAAAAAAGTCAGATTTGTTGGACATTGCTGCTCACTATGAATTAACTACCGTCAATAAGTCCATGTTAAAACAGGAAGTAAAAATAGTTTGGTCCAATTTTTGGTTGATACGGAAATTCTTGATTCTTCTGCTTTGTCTCTTGTTCTAGTAACTCAGACAGGATTGCAAATGCGAGAGCTTGAAATTCAGAGGCAAATTGAGTTTGAAAAATTAAGATTAGAGCAAGAAAAATTTAAAATTGAACAAGAAAGACAAATGCAGACAGAAAGGGAAAAATTAAAATTTGATGCAGAATTAAGAATGAAAGAACTAGAATTGCAAAACATGACGGTAAAACGGCAATCTTTAGACTCTGGCGCTCATTTTGATGTTACGAAACACATCAGATTTGTTCCTCCATTTCAGGAAAAAGAGGTTGACAAATATTTTCTTCATTTTGAAAAAGTAGCAGAAAATTTAAAATGGCCAAAAGAGCATTGGACCCTGCTTTTGCAAAGTGTTATAATCGGGAAGGCTCGAGAAATTTATACTCAGCTGACTGTTGAGCAGAGCTCCAGTTATGATACTGTAAAGGAATTAATTCTTAAGGCTTATGAGTTGGTCCCTGAGGCTTACAGGCAATAATTTAGGAACTGTAAGAAAGAAAATGAGCAGACCCATGTAGAATTTGCTAGAACTAAAGAACAGTTGTTTGATAGATGGTGCTCTTCAAAGAAAATTGGCTCCGATCATGAAAAACTTAGGCAGCTCATGCTTGTAGAGGAGTTCAAAAGGTGCATAAATTCAGACATTAAGTCCTTTTTAGATGAGAAACAGGTTGAAACTTTGGAAGCTGCAGCTCGACTTGCAGATGATTATGCTTTAACACATAAAGTTTCCTTTATTAATAAGTCAAATCCCTCTAGAAGACCATTTTTCCCACATTCAGGATCCAAACATAGTCCTAGTAATCCACCTGGTAGTCATAGCCGAACAATTACTCCCAAACCCAAACCTTCTGGTGAAAATAAAGATCAAAATCCCTTATCTCAACCAATTTGCAATTATTGCAAAAGGACAGGTCATATTATATCTGAATGTTTACATCTGAAAAGAAAGAAAGAAAAACAAGAGGGGCTTAAACCTACTGGCCTTACCTCTTTACGGTCAAAACCACAGTCATGTGTTAAGGAGGAAGATCCTTACCAGACCGAAAGGCCTGAGACTGATTCTGTTATGGAGATTTATGAACCATTCTTATCAGATGATTTTGTGTCACTAAATAGTGACTATGCCCAGTCTACCCCAATTAAAATCTTACGAGATACTGGAGCTTCTCAATCCCTTATTTTAGCAGATACTCTGCCTTTTTCTGAGAAGACTTCTTCTGGGACAAGTGTCCTTATTCAGGGTGTAGAGTGTGGATTTGTTAATGTTCCTCTTCATAACATTTATTTATCCTCAGACTTGGTAACTGGTTTAGTGGCTGTTGGTGTTCGACCTTCTTTACCTTTTAAAGGTGTTCACTTACTGTTAGGCAATGACTTAGCAGGAGATAAGGTTGTGGTAAATCCACTTTTGACTAACATACCTTGTATTGATCAGCCACCTGATCCCATTGAGCAGGAAATCCCTGATCTTTACCCATCTTGTGCCGTTACAAGGGCCATAGCAAAGAAAGCAAAACAGAATGATGGGGACATTGATTTAACTGATACCTTTTTGGGTCAGTCTTTTAAACATGAGATTACAAATTCTCTTTCATCCAGCCTGTCTGGCAAGCAGACAGACTTAAGTGACAAGTCAGAGTCCAGTCATTACTCTTCAATATTAAATGACCAAGGTCAAGGTCATGACTTGGTGTCAAGGTCACAACTTTGTAAGGAACAGCATAATGATCCTGAAATTTTGCCTTTGCTTGAAAGTGCTTTAGATGAGAAAGAAATAGATCAAGTCCCAGTCTGTTTTTATGTCAAAAATGGCATTTTAATGAGAAAATGGCGTCCTCCTGATGTCTCAGCAGAAGACGAGTGGACTGTTAACCACCAAATAGTGGTTCCAAGGGTTTATCGCCCTGAAATTTTGAACTTGGCCCATGACACTCCCATGTCAGGTCATTTAGGTGTAAACAAGACCTATGACAAAATTCTTAAACATTTTTACTGGCCAGGGTTAAAATCTGACGTTTCTCAGTTTTGTAAATCTTGCCATACTTGTCAGATGGTAGGAAAACCCAACCAGACAATACCGAAAGCTCATTTACAGCCCATACCTGCTTTTGATGAACCTTTTAGCAGGATAATTATTGACTGTGTTGGTCCCTTGCCCAAAACCAAGTCAGGTCATGAGTATCTTCTCACTAATGTGTGCTTCTACACGTTTCCCAGAAGCCATTCCACTTAGGAATATTAAAACAAAGAACATTGTTAAGGCTTTGGTAAAGTTTTTTTACATTTGTAGGTCTCCCAAAGTCTGTTCAGTCGGATCAGGGATCAAATTTCATGTCTGGAATTTTTCAGCAGGTCATGCATGAGTTGGGCATTACTCAGTATAAATCGTCACCTTACCATCCTGAAAGTCAAGGTGCCCTTGAAAGATTTCATCAGACACTGAAAAATATGATCAGATCATACTGCTTTGATACTGAAAAAAATTGGGATGAGGGCATCCATTTGTTGTTGTTCGCTGTTAGAGAATCTGTTCAGGAATCTCTTGGTTTCAGCCCATTTGAGCTGGTATTTGGCCACACTGTGTGTGGACCTTTGAAACTTTTGAAAGAGAAATTTCTCTCAAATGATGACAGTTCTCTGAACTTACTTCAGTATGTATCAGATTTTAAAGACCGGCTGTCTAAAGCTTGTGAAGCTGCTCGGACCAATCTTAAGTCAGCAGAAAGGAAAATGAAACGTTGGTATGATGAAAATGCAAAAGAAAGACAATTCATGCCTGGAGACAGGGTACTTGCTCTTTTGCCTATTCCTGGCAAACCACTGCAAGCCAGATATTACGGCCCTTACACTGTAGATAAACAGATAAGTGATGTTAATTACATTGTTAACACTCCTGGGAGACGCAAACAAAAACAGTTATGTCATGTTAACATGCTTAAACAATACATAGATAGGGATAGCTCTTCTGTTACACCAATTAGTGTTGTTAGTTCAGTCCCTCAGGAACAAAGTGAAATGAACTCTGAAGACATGAAATTCACCAAATCTGATCCTGCTTCATCAAAACTTCAGAATTCTGACATTCTAAAGGATCTCGACCAGAAACTTTCACACCTAGATCCAGTCCAAAGAAAAGAACTGAAACAGTTAATTTATCAATATGAACACTTATTTCCGGACATTCCTACAAGGACTGACAAAATTTATCATGATGTGAATGTTGAGGACTCACAACCTGTTAAACAACATCCATATAGAATGAACCCAACAAAACAAAAATATCTTAAGGAGGAAATTCAGTATTTGCTGGACAATGATTTTATTGAACCAAGTCAAAGTGAATGGAGTTCACCTTGCATTCTTGAACCAAAACCTGATGGAACATATCGGATGTGCACCGATTACAGGAAGGTCAATAATTTGAGTAAAACAGACACTTCTCCCATACCAAGAATGGATGACTGTATTGACAAAGTTGGAAATTCAAAATAGATAACTAAATTTGATCTTCTGAAAGGATTTTGGCAAATTCCTCTCACAGAAAGAGCCAAAGAGGTCTCAGCATTTGTTACTCCTGATGGATTATATCACTATAAAGTAATGCCTTTCGGAATGAAAAACTCTCCAGCAACATTTCAATGCTTAATCAACACCATAATAGCTGGAATCGAGCATTGCGATGCTTACATCGATGATGCCATCATATACAGTGATGAATGGAATCACCATCTTGGAACTATCAAAGCATTCTTTGATAAACTAAGTGAAGCAAAATTGACAATAAACCTTGCTAAAAGTGAATTCTGTCATGCAACTTTAACATTTCTAGGACATGTTGTGGGTCGTGTCAGGTTAAACCTATAGAGGCTAAAGTTGAAGCTATTTCAAATTTTCCGGTGCCCACATGCAAAAGACAACTGATGAGGTTTCTTGGTATGGCCGGTTATTACAGAAAATTCTGTAATAATTTTTCTGTCATTGCTGAGCCACTGACTAATTTACTTAGTAAAAGAATGAGGTTTAAGTGGACCAGTGATTGTCAGAATGCCTTTGATAAACTGAAAGCCATACTGAGAAGTGAGCCGGTTCTCTTGGCACCGAATTTTAATAAAGAATTCAAGTTAGCAGTAGATGCGAGTGATGTTGGTGCAGGTGGTGTATTACTGCAAGAGGATGACAATGGTGTGGATCATCCAGTTTGTTACTTTTCCAAAAAGTTTAACAAACATCAAAAGAATTATTCTACAGTAGAGAAAGAATGTTTGTCTCTCATTCTTGCTCTTCAACATTTTGAAGTTTATCTGACTTCTTCGTCCTCACCTATTGTTGTTTTCAGTGATCACAATCCACTGACTTTCATCCATAAGATGAAAAACAAGAATCAGAGGTTGCTCAGATGGAGCCTGTTGTTACAGGAATACAATCTTGACATCAGGCATATCAGGGGAAAAGATAATATTATTCCTGATGCCTTGTCCAGAGCATGATGTCTTGATCTGTGGTTTCCTGTAACTTGCTGTATATAAGATAATAATTGCCTTTATCAGTATTTTATTTTATGATAATTTTATGGCAAAAGAAAGCTTTATTACATAAATCTTTCTTTTCCCTGAAGAGGGGAAGTGTTATGTAACAGGGTGTTCAATTGTTTTAAACAACATGTTTACTATGTTTCCATAAATAGCTTTATTTACTATGTTTCCAAAAATAACTTTCTGGAATGTTCAACATGTTTACAATAACATGATGTTTACGTCCTTGATTCTGGACTGAGTTGTTTTTGGAATGTCATGGAAGATTTAGAAGTTTCTTGATTGGAACTGGAAAATAAGAGATGCTTGTAGTAAATTCTTTTTCTAGAACCTTCTTTGATATTATATAAGGAGAAAAGATTTTCATCTGGGCATCTTTGTATACTTTCACTGGAAATTATTCTATACTGGATTACTTTACTATTTTATTCATTCTGGACTTAAATTCTGAATTCAGGAACTTTAAATTGTGGGATCAGAAACTGATATTGAAAGGATTTGTTTTATAAATTCTTGTGGATTAATTTTGAGGGACTTTGTGACATAAACTTGAAAGGTACTGTTCACTTACATTCTTTTGTTTTGAATCTTATCTTATTTTTTGTGAATAAATATTGTTAATAATTTAAAGCTTGTTGCTGGTTTCACTTTCATTTCTTTCTCGTTACGCCTGGCTCGTAACAGAAATTGGGGGCTCGTCCGGGATCGAACATTTTCTTGAGCTAAAACAAGTTTAAGCTTTTTAAAGAAAACAAATATTGATTTTTAAAGGAAAACAAAAAATTTTTTTTGTTTGCTATAAAACAAGTACTGACTTAAAAAAAAAGAAAACTCAGTAAATTTGATAAAAAAAAAACAACAACAAAAAAACAAACAAGTATTGACTTTTAAAAAATATAAGTAAAAGCAAGTATTGACTTTTGAAAAATATCAATAAATAAACTCTGATTGATAAATTTACTTGATAAAACCAGCAAAAAGCAATCATGACATTTGACCTTCAAGCTTTCATAGCTGTGCCTTCGCAGGAGCTGTTAAATTTGGCCAAAAAAGTCAGATTTGTTGGACATTGCTGCTCACTATGAATAAACTACCGTCAATAAGTCCATGTTAAAACAGGAAGTAAAAATAGTTTGGTCCAATTTTTGGTTGATACGGAAATTCTTGATTCTTCTGCTTTGTCTCTTGTTCTAGTAACTCAGACAGGATTGCAAATGCGAGAGCTTGAAATTCAGAGGCAAATTGAGTTAGAAAAATTAAGATTAGAGCAAGAAAAATTTAAAATTTAACAAGAAAGACAAATGCAGATAGAAAGGGAAAAATTAAAATTTGATGCAGAATTAAGAATGAAAGAACTAGAATTGCAAAACATGACGGTAAAACGGTAATCTTTAGACTCTGGCGCTCATTTTGATGTTACGAAACACATCAGATTGGTTCCTCCATTTCAGGAAAAAGAGGTTGACAAATATTTTCTTCATTTTGAAAAAGTAGCAGAAAATTTAAAATGGCCAAAAGAGCATTGGACCCTGCTTTTGCAAAGTGTTATAATCGGGAAGGCTCGAGAAATTTATACTCAGCTGACTGTTGAGCAGAGCTCCAGTTATGATACTGTAAAGGAATTAATTCTTAAGGCTTATGAGTTGGTCCCTGAGGCTTACAGGCAATAATTTAGGAACTGTAAGAAAGAAAATGAGCAGACCCATGTAGAATTTGCTAGAACTAAAGAACAGTTGTTTGATAGATGGTGCTCTTCAAAGAAAATTGGCTCCGATCATGAAAAACTTAGGCAGCTCATGCTTGTAGAGGAGTTCAAAAGGTGCATAAATTCAGACATTAAGTCCTTTTTAGATGAGAAACAGGTTGAAACTTTGGAAGCTGCAGCTCGACTTGCAGATGATTATGCTTTAACACATAAAGTTTCCTTTATTAATAAGTCAAATCCCTCTAGAAGACCATTTTTCCCACATTCAGGATCCAAACATAGTCCTAGTAATCCACCTGGTAGTCATAGCCGAACAATTACTCCCAAACCCAAACCTTCTGGTGAAAATAAAGATCAAAATCCCTTATCTCAACCAATTTGCAATTATTGCAAAAGGACAGGTCATATTATATCTGAATGTTTACATCTGAAAAGAAAGAAAGAAAAACAAGAGGGGCTTAAACCTACTGGCCTTACCTCTTTACGGTCAAAACCACAGTCATGTGTTAAGGAGGAAGATCCTAACCAGACCGAAAGGCCTGAGACTGATTCTGTTATGGAGATTTATGAACCATTCTTATCAGATGATTTTGTGTCACTAAATAGTGACTATGCCCAGTCTACCCCAATTAAAATCTTACGAGATACTGGAGCTTCTCAATCCTTTATTTTAGCAGATACTCTGCCTTTTTCTGAGAAGACTTCTTCTGGGACAAGTGTCCTTATTCAGGGTGTAGAGTGTGGATTTGTTAATGTTCCTCTTCATAACATTTATTTATCCTCAGACTTGGTAACTGGTTTAGTGGCTGTTGGTGTTCGACCTTCTTTACCTTTTAAAGGTGTTCACTTACTGTTAGGCAATGACTTAGCAGGAGATAAGGTTGTGGTAAATCCACTTTTGACTAACATACCTTGTATTGATCAGCCACCTGATCCCATTGGGCAGGAAATCCCTGATCTTTACCCATCTTGTGCCGTTACAAGGGCCATAGCAAAGAAAGCAAAACAGAATGATGGGGACATTGATTTAACTGATACCTTTTTGGGTCAGTCTTTTAAACATGAGATTACAAATTCTCTTTCATCCAGCCTGTCTGGCAAGCAGACAGACTTAAGTGACAAGTCAGAGTCCAGTCATTACTCTTCAATATTAAATGACCAAGGTCAAGGTCATGACTTGGTGTCAAGGTCACAACTTTGTAAGGAACAGCATAATGATCCTGAAATTTTGCCTTTGCTTGAAAGGGCTTTAGATGAGAAAGAAATAGATCAAGTCCCAGTCTGTTTTTATGTCAAAAATGGCATTTTAATGAGAAAATGGCGTCCTCCTGATGTCTCAGCAGAAGACGAGTGGACTGTTAACCACCAAATAGTGGTTCCAAGGGTTTATCGCCCTGAAATTTTGAACTTGGCCCATGACACTCCCATGTCAGGTCATTTAGGTGTAAACAAGACCTATGACAAAATTCTTAAACATTTTTACTGGCCAGGGTTAAAATCTGACGTTTCTCAGTTTTGTAAATCTTGCCATACTTGTCAGATGGTAGGAAAACCCAACCAGACAATACCGAAAGCTCATTTACAGCCCATACCTGCTTTTGATGAACCTTTTAGCAGGATAATTATTGACTGTGTTGGTCCCTTGCCCAAAACCAAGTCAGGTCATGAGTATCTTCTCACTAATGTGTGCTTCTACACGTTTCCCAGAAGCCATTCCACTTAGGAATATTAAAACAAAGAACATTGTTAAGGCTTTGGTAAAGTTTTTTTACATTTGTAGGTCTCCCAAAGTCTGTTCAGTCGGATCAGGGATCAAATTTCATGTCTGGAATTTTTCAGCAGGTCATGCATGAGTTGGGCATTACTCAGTATAAATCGTCACCTTACCATCCTGAAAGTCAAGGTGCCCTTGAAAGATTTCATCAGACACTGAAAAATATGATCAGATCATACTGCTTTGATACTGAAAAAAAATTGGGATGAGGGCATCCATTTGTTGTTGTTCGCTGTTAGAGAATCTGTTCAGGAATCTCTTGATTTCAGCCCATTTGAGCTGGTATTTGGCCACACTGTGTGTGGACCTTTGAAACTTTTGAAAGAGAAATTTCTCTCAAATGATGACAGTTCTCTGAACTTACTTCAGTATGTATCAGATTTTAAAGACCGGCTGTCTAAAGCTTGTGAAGCTGCTCGGACCAATCTTAAGTCAGCAGAAAGGAAAATGAAACGTTGGTATGATGAAAATGCAAAAGAAAGACAATTCATGCCTGGAGACAGGGTACTTGCTCTTTTGCCTATTCCTGGCAAACCACTGCAAGCCAGATATTACGGCCCTTACACTGTAGATAAACAGATTAGTGATGTTAATTACATTGTTAACACTCCTGGGAGACGCAAACAAAAACAGTTATGTTAACATGCTTAAACAATACATAGATAGGGATAGCTCTTCTGTTACACCAATTAGTGTTGTTAGTTCAGTCCCTCAGGAACAAAGTGAAATGAACTCTGAAGACATGAAATTCACCAAATCTGATCCTGCTTCATCAAAACTTCAGAATTCTGACATTCTAAAGGATCTCGACCAGAAACTTTCACACCTAGATCCAGTCCAAAGAAAAGAACTGAAACAGTTAATTTATCAATATGAACACTTATTTCCGGACATTCCTACAAGGACTGACAAAATTTATCATGATGTGAATGTTGAGGACTCACAACCTGTTAAACAACATCCATATAGAATGAACCCAACAAAACAAAAATATCTTAAGGAGGAAATTCAGTATTTGCTGGACAATGATTTTATTGAACCAAGTCAAAGTGAATGGAGTTCACCTTGCATTCTTGAACCAAAACCTGATGGAACATATCGGATGTGCACCGATTACAGGAAGGTCAATAATTTGAGTAAAACAGACACTTCTCCCATACCAAGAATGGATGACTGTATTGACAAAGTTGGAAATTCAAAATAGATAACTAAATTTGATCTTCTGAAAGGATTTTGGCAAATTCCTCTCACAGAAAGAGCCAAAGAGGTCTCAGCATTTGTTACTCCTGATGGATTATATCACTATAAAGTAATGCCTTTCGGAATGAAAAACTCTCCAGCAACATTTCAATGCTTAATCAACACCATAATAGCTGGAATCGAGCATTGCGATGCTTACATCGATGATGCCATCATATACAGTGATGAATGGAATCACCATCTTGGAACTATCAAAGCATTCTTTGATAAACTAAGTGAAGCAAAATTGACAATAAACCTTGCTAAAAGTGAATTCTGTCATGCAACTTTAACATTTCTAGGACATGTTGTGGGTCGTGTCAGGTTAAACCTATAGAGGCTAAAGTTGAAGCTATTTCAAATTTTCCGGTGCCCACATGCAAAAGACAACTGATGAGGTTTCTTGGTATGGCCGGTTATTACAGAAAATTCTGTAATAATTTTTCTGTCATTGCTGAGCCACTGACTAATTTACTTAGTAAAAGAATGAGGTTTAAGTGGACCAGTGATTGTCAGAATGCCTTTGATAAACTGAAAGCCATACTGAGAAGTGAGCCGGTTCTCTTGGCACCGAATTTTAATAAAGAATTCAAGTTAGCAGTAGATGCGAGTGATGTTGGTGCAGGTGGTGTATTACTGCAAGAGGATGACAATGGTGTGGATCATCCAGTTTGTTACTTTTCCAAAAAGTTTAACAAACATCAAAAGAATTATTCTACAGTAGAGAAAGAATGTTTGTCTCTCATTCTTGCTCTTCAACATTTTGAAGTTTATCTGACTTCTTCGTCCTCACCTATTGTTGTTTTCAGTGATCACAATCCACTGACTTTCATCCATAAGATGAAAAACAAGAATCAGAGGTTGCTCAGATGGAGCCTGTTGTTACAGGAATACAATCTTGACATCAGGCATATCAGGGGAAAAGATAATATTATTCCTGATGCCTTGTCCAGAGCATGATGTCTTGATCTGTGGTTTCCTGTAACTTGCTGTATATAAGATAATAATTGCTTTTATCAGTATTTTATTTTATGATAATTTTATGGCAAAAGAAAGCTTTATTACATAAATCTTTCTTTTCCCTGAAGAGGGGAAGTGTTATGTAACAGGGTGTTCAATTGTTTTAAACAACATGTTTACTATGTTTCCATAAATAGCTTTATTTACTATGTTTCCAAAAATAACTTTCTGGAATGTTCAACATGTTTACAATAACATGATGTTTACGTCCTTGATTCTGGACTGAGTTGTTTTTGGAATGTCATGGAAGATTTAGAAGTTTCTTGATTGGAACTGGAAAATAAGAGATGCTTGTAGTAAATTCTTTTTCTAGAACCTTCTTTGATATTATATAAGGAGAAAAGATTTTCATCTGGGCATCTTTGTATACTTTCACTGGAAATTATTCTATACTGGATTACTTTACTATTTTATTCATTCTGGACTTAAATTCTGAATTCAGGAACTTTAAATTGTGGGATCAGAAACTGATATTGAAAGGATTTGTTTTATAAATTCTTGTGGATTAATTTTGAGGGACTTTGTGACATAAACTTGAAAGGTACTGTTCACTTACATTCTTTTGTTTTGAATCTTATCTTATTTTTTGTGAATAAATATTGTTAATAATTTAAAGCTTGTTGCTGGTTTCACTTTCATTTCTTTCTCGTTACGCCTGGCTCGTAACACTATTGATACGACATAGTCCACTACCGCCCCAGTACCAGGCCTACTGATACCCTACAGTTCATCTCTGCCCCGTAACAGTCTTATTGATATACTACAGTCCACTACTGCATCAGTACCAGTCCTACTGATACCCTACAAACCACTGCTGTCCCAGTATGTCCTATTGATACAACACAGTCCACTACTGCCCCAGTTCGAGCTGTGCTGCTACCCTACAGTCACTACTGCCCCAGTACCAGTCTTACTGATATGACATAGTCCTCTTCTATCTCAGTACCAGTCCTTCTGGTATGATGTCCACAATTGCTCCAGTATCAGTCCTACTGATATCTTATAGTCTACTCTTGTCCCAGTACCTGTCCTGCTGATATCCTACATTCCACTAATGTCCCAGTACCAGTTCTACTGATACTCTAGAGTCTATTTATGCCCGGCTACAAGTCCTATTTATGCCTCACTGTCAATTAGTGCCCCAATACCTGTCCTACTGATACCCTGTAATTAACCACTGTCTCAGTACCAGACCTATCGATACGTCCATTACTGTCCCAGTATCCGTCCTTCTAATACTCAACATTCCGCCACTGTTTCAGTACCAAACTATTACGACACAGTACTTGTCTTTCTGATACCCTGCAGTTCACCACTGTCTCTGTACCAGACCTGTTGATGCAATAGTCCACTACTGCCCCAGTACCAATACTACTGATATGCTACAGTACACAACTGCTCCACTACTAGTACTACTGATATGCTACAGTAAACACCTGCTCCAGCACCAGTCCTACTGATATGGCACTGTCCACTTCTGCCTCAGTACCAACCCTACTGATACGATACAGTCCACCACTGCCCCCGTACCAGTACTACTGATATGCTACAGTACTTTTTGGCTTCAGTACCAGTCCTACTGATAACCTACAGTCATATACTGTCCCAGTCCCAGTTTTACTGATACCCTACAGTCGACAACTGTCCCATTACCAACCCTACTGATGCAATACTGTCCATCACTGCCCCAGTATCAGTCCTACTGATATGATACAGTCCCAGTAACAACTTTGTTGATACGCTACAGCCCAGTACTGTGCTAGTACCAGTCCTACTGATACAGTCCACTACAGCCCCTATACCAGTACTACTGATCAGATATAGTCCGCTACTGCCCTAATATTAGTCTTTTTGATAGAGTGTAAGGAGGACTGGTACTGTGTCCTTACATATTGTGACACACCTAGTTTATGTTCTTAACATCTCTACTAACTATCATTAAAATATCTCCACTGGTTAAAGAGTTATGGCCTGCACAAGATTTTACCACCAGGGGAGATAACTGAAAATAAATGGAGTAACGAGTAACCCATAGTTACAATTTTTAAATGCAACTCTCCTTCTTAATGTTCTAAGCATCCCTATTAATTATCACCAAAAAAAAATCTAAACTGGTAGAGAAGTTATGACTGTCAGCAAATTTAACAACTATGGGAGATAACTAAAAAATGGAGTCAGACTTGTCCTTTGTGTACATGACATGCCTACTCAATTCCTCTACAACTTGATGAAGTATCATAAAAATATCTCAAAGGGTTTAAGAGTTATGGCCTGCACAAGATTTAATAACTATGGGAGATAACCCCAGAACTGAGTCAGTTAGAGTTGTTGTTCTTGTATGTGACATACCTACTCAATGTCCTCTACAACTTGATCAAGTATCATGATAATATCTCAAAGGGTTATTGAGTTATGGCCTGCACAAGATTTCATAACTACAGGAGATAACTCCAGAATGCAGTCAGTTAGAGTTGTCATTCTTGTACGTGACACCCCTACTCAATGTCCTTTACCTATTGGTGAAGTATCATGAAAATAATTTATAGGGTTTTAGAGTTATGGGCCGCACAAGATTTAACAACTATGGGAGATAACTCCCAAAACGGAGTCAGCTAGAATTGTTGTCCTTATATGTGACACACCTACTCAATGTCCTCTACAAATTGATCATGTATCATGAAAATATCTCAAAGGGTTATTGAGTTATGGCCTGCACAAGATTTATAACTATGTGAGATAACTCAAGAATGCAGCCAGTTAGAGTTGTCTTTCTTGTACGAGACACGCCTACTCAATGTCCTCTACCTAATGGTGAAGTATCATGAAAATACCTTAAAGGGTTTTGGAGTTATGGGCCGCACAAGATTTAACAACTATGGGCGGTAACTCCAAAACAGAGTAAGCTAGAGTTGTCTTTCTTGTACGCAACACGCCTACTCAATGTCCTCTACATATTGGTGAACTATCATGAAAATATCTTAAAGGGTTTCAGAGTTATAGTCTGCACAAAATTTTACAATTTTGGGAGACTATGGGAGATAACTCCTGAACCAAGTCGACTAGAGTTGTCATTCTTGCGCGCGACACTCCTACCCAATGCCCTCTACAACCTGATAAAGTTTCATGAAAACAGCTCAAAGGGTATAGGAGTTATGGGCCGCACAAGGTTTCTTCTACAGACGGATGGCCAGATGGACATAGATCCCCCAAACCTATCGGTCAGGGGATAAAAATTAAGTTGAAACAATGTGATCCCTGAGGGACACAAAGTATGTGTCATTGAATACATATTATCATAATGAAAAATAATATATATGGTTTAGGGGTGGGGATCTGAATAGTTTCTGAGATATATGGCTTTTGATGAAATGAAAGGGGCAGGGCAGGGTGGGGCATGATCCCAGGGGTCACAAGGTATGTGACATTGAATGCATCTCATCATAAGGAACAACAATACATAGGTTTAGGGGTTGGGATCTGAACAGTTTCCGAGATATTATATATTTAATACTTTTACATTTTCTTTGGCTCCACCCAGTAGCCCACCCACCCATTTTGACCCCTAGTCCCGCCCACGGGCATGACCCTGGGGCAATGGTACCATGCATTGAAAGGTCTTGACCTAGGTAAGTATCATACCAAGTTTCAACTTTCTAGCCCAAAAGGTATGAAAGCTGCAAGAGAAACGCGGACGTAAAATTGCACATAAACTTGCAGGTAAACTTGAACCTGTGTTTGGCCCCACCCAATAGCCCCACCCCCATCCAGAATCAGCGGCCTAAAACTTGCCTTTTCATCAACAACTAAACAGCTTTCCTCCGTGTAATTTTTGTGCA
The DNA here is from genome assembly GCA_964016985.1 of Anodontia alba. Classification (NCBI taxonomy): domain Eukaryota; kingdom Metazoa; phylum Mollusca; class Bivalvia; order Lucinida; family Lucinidae; genus Anodontia; species Anodontia alba. The sequence goes on from OZ024828.1 coordinate 40,712,359, forward strand.
AATTTTAACTCTTCAGCCTCACCAATGATACCAGTGATATTTTTAGTCACATTTTTGTATGTTTTCTTGGTGATCTGTTATATATTTTGACCCCTAGCCTCGCACAGGGGCATGACCCGGGGGTAATGGTACCATGCATTGAAAGGGCTTGCTCTAGGTAAGTATCATACCAAGTTTCAAACTTCTAGCCCAAAAGGTATGAAAGTTATAAGCTGCAAGAGAAACGTGGACGTAAAATTGCACCTAAACTTGCAGGTAAACTTGAATCTGTTTGGCCCCACCCAGTAGCCCCACCCCCATCCAGAATCAGTGGCCTAAAGCTTGCCTTTTCATCAACAACTAAACAGCTTTCCTCTGTGTAATTTTTGTGCTAAATTTTAACTCTTCAGCCTCACCAAAGATACCATAGTGATATTTTTAGTCACATTTTTGTATGTTTTCTTGGTGACCTGTTATATATTTTGACCCCTAGCCCCGCCCAAGGGCATGATCCTGGGGCAATGGTACCATGCATTGAAAGGTCTTGCTCTAGGTAAGTATCATACTAAGTTTCAACTTTCTAGCCCAAAAGGTATGAATGTTATAAGCTGCAAGAGAAACGCGGACGTAAAATTGCACCTAAACTTGCAGGTAAACTTGAACCTGACATACTCACGTACAGACGTAACATCACGGCGAAACACTATAAGCCCCACTCCTGCCTTCGGCAGGTGGGGGCATAAAAACAATCCATGTCTGATTGACAGAAAAAAAAAAAAAAAAAAAGACGCTGGTCAATGGTTGCCATTTAATATTAAAATATCATACATTGATATTATTTGGCAACAAGTCCTTGTCACACCTCCACGAGCCGCAAGGACATCTATCAGTCTGCTCAGATGTCCTTGCCTGGTACCAGCTGGAAACTAAGGACAAAATTTTATCCTTAGGCTAACGTGGCAGGGCATAGATTATATTAAGCAACATTTCTGAAATTGTTTGAAAAAGAAAATCCATGTCTGATTGACAAAAAAAAAAAAAAAAAAAAAAAAAAAAAGAGTGTGGCAAAATCCTAAAATGATGACGAAATATCACTATCACAATTTTAATGATATCTTGAATAATGTTTGACATAGGTAAAAATAAAATGTTGGTATCAAAATTCTCTACAATAATTTTTCTACCTTATCAGATTTTTAACTTTGATGCCTTAGCATTGCACCATAAATAAATTTTCTTTGAAAACTTGTGTTTTTTAAAGTGCAACGCACAACAGTGAAAAAACACCGTTTTAATGCCACTTCAATGGCTGGGAAAAATTTAATATTGGTCTGAACAGATTTCTGCTTATCCTACAGACAATACAGTACATGTGCAAGTTTCTGACATAAAGGTTGGGATTTACATCTAATAATGTGGCCTGTAAGCTGATACGAGTATAACATGCTGCAGATTGAAAAAGCCACAATACTGTGATTCACCCCACTACAGATTAGAAAATGGGAGTCTAGATTTTATTGAGACTCTTCATAAACAGTTTTGAAGTTTTTCATAAACAGTATTGAAGTTTGCAACACTGCTTATGCCCTCTAGCGTATACATGAGCAGAATTCCTTTTTCAAATATACCACAATGGGTCCAATCAAAATTAAGCTGAAATTATAGTGAAAACAATAAGATTTGATCATATTGAAATTTCCTTAAACTTTCCCTGAATTACTTAATAATAATCATGCTATATTTATTGACTAAATAACAAAATCCAAATTGATCAGTATAAAACTGTACGAGTAATTGCGCACATGATACCCACGGAATGCACTTTAATAGTATTTAAGCCCCAAAAATGGCCAAGTTCAAAAGTTGAAAAAAGTGACAAAAATTGAATTGACCATAATGCCAAAACTACATGCATATCTATAGACCATGACAAAAGAGCCTGCAAAGTTTCAAACTGATCAGTATAAAACTGCATGAGGAGTTGCGCACACAAGGTACCCACTATAATGCACATTAATAGTATTCAAGCCAGAAAACTGGCTAAGTTCAAAAGAAAAAAAAAAAAGTGCAAGAATTAAATTGTTGATAATGACAAAATCACATGCACACAAACTAGAGCTGTCAGAGAATTTGACTATAGCCCCGCTGTAGCACTACCAGAGGTGACATACCCATAGTATTCAAATATTTTTAATTCATGCTTACCAGATACATCACTGCTGGACATGTTAACACAGCAGCATATAGCCCTGCTGCAGAACTATCAGAGATGAAATACCCATAGTATTGAAATATTTTTAATTCATGCTCACCAGATACATAACTATAGGACATGGTAACATAGCAACATATAGCCCTGCTGCAGCACTATCAGAGGTGAAATACCCATAGTACTGATATATTTTTAAATTCATGCTTACCAGATGCAGGACATGTAACATGGCAATGTAAAACCTATCAAGGAATTTAACTCCAGGAGTTATAGGCTCTCAGCCATGAATCTGGTACAAAAGATACATCAACCTACTCTCCATGAGTGTACCAGGTTTCAACTTTGTTATCTTTACAGTTCTTGAGAAAAGGAACATTTTTTTTTTCATTAATGGAAATTTGTAAAACCTATCAAGAGATGTAACTGGCTCTGATTCTGGTATACAGGATACAACAGCCAACTGTCCATGTGTGTACCAAGTTTCAAATTTAGAGCTTTCATAGCTCCTGAGAACTCTGTAATGAAAAGTTTTCATTTATGGCAAATTGTAAAACCTATCAAGGAATTTAACTCCAAGAGTTATGGGCTCTTGGCTCTGATTCTAGTATAAATAATACATCAGCCCATTACCCAGGTGTGTACCAAGTTTTAACTTTACAGCTTTCATAGTTCCTGACAAATCTTTAGCTAAAATTTTTCATTGATGATAAATTTTAAAACCTATCAATTTTTCATCTATGGCAAATTGATATATAATCTTAGGAATGATCTAGATTCACAATGACATATATATATGACTTTCCTGACCCCCTCCCCACCTCGTTTTGGGCAACAACTATTGGGCCTAAACTATATAAATTTGCACCTTGCAGAGACATATCTCTCAAGTAGAATTTGCAAAAGTAATCAGGGCCGACGGCCCATAACTCATGATTCCAGACTGCTGCTTTGAGGATGTCATTGAGCCGAACCTTATCAAAGAATGCCCAGAAAGAAGATGACGCCCGAACTTCGTGAGCCTTAATTTTTAGGGAAAGAAATGTCTTTTCAGTGAGTTTCCTATAGGCAAGCTTAATTGTATAAGCTACCCATCTCGAGAATGAAGTCTGTCATGATTGCCAATAACTGGTAACAAGAGGGCCATGATGGCCCCAGATCGCTCACCTGAGCCAAGATTAGCTCTGGCAGCCAATTTGGTCAGCGGAGTGGAACCATTTTAAAAAATCTGGTAGAGGGTCACCCAAGAAACATTTCTGTGAAATTATTTTGAAATTGCGCCATTGGCCAAGGTAGAGATATCATTTAAATGTCTTTCTATTTTTAGCTCTGGTGGCCATTTTGTTCAGCAGAATGGAATCATTATAGCAATTTTGGTAGAGGATCACCAAAGGAACATTTCTGTGAAATTGTTTTGAAATCATTCAGTGGCTTAGGAGGAGATATCGTTTAAAGGTTTTTCTATTTTTAGCTCTGGTGGCCTTTTTGTTCAGCGGAGCAGAACCATTTTAGCAATTTTCGTAGAGAGTCACCCAAGGAACATTTCTGTGAGCTTATTTTGAAATGGTCATTGGCCTATGAGGAGATGTCTTTTAAAGGTTTTTCTACTTTTAGCTTTGGTGGCCATTTTGTTCAGCAGAGCTGAACCATTTTAGCAATTTTGGTAGGTAACCAAAGGATAATTTCTGTAAAATTACTTTGAAATCAGACCATTGGCCTAGGAGGAGATGTCGTTTAAAGGTTTTTTCTATTTTTAGCTCTGGCAGCCATTCTGTTCAGCGGAGCGGAACCATTTTAGCAATTTTGGTAGATGGTCACCCAAAGAATGTTTCTGTGAAATTATTTTAAAATTGGGCCATTGTTTAAAGGTTTTCTATTTTTAGCTCTGGCGGGCCATTTTGTTCAGCGAAGCAGAACCATTTTAACAATTTTGTTAGAGGGTTACCCAAAGAACATTTCTTTTAAGTTATTTTGAAATCGGACCATTGGCCAAGATGTCGTTTAAAGGTTTTCTATTTTTAGCTTTGGTGCCATTTTGTTCAGTGGAGTGGAACCATTTTAGAAAGTTTGGGAGAGGGTCACCAAAGGAACATTTCTATGAAATCATTTTGAAATTGGGTCATTGGCCTAGGAAGAGATGTTGTTTAAAGGTTTTTCTATTTTTAGTGCTGGCAGCCACGTTCTTCAGCAGGGCGGAACCATTTTAGCAACTTAACTTAGTTGAGGGTCACCCAAAGAACGTTTCTGTGAAATTATTTTGAAACTGGGTCATTGGCAGAGAAGGAAATGTTGTTTAAAGGTTTTTCTATTTTTAGCTCTGGTGGCCATTTTGTTCAGCGGAGCAGAACCATTTTAGCAATTTTTGTAGTGGGTCACCAAAGAAATATTTCTGTGAAATTATTTTGAAATCAAGCCATTGACCTAGGAGATGTCATTTAAAGGTTTTCTATTTTTTAACTCTGTGGGCGTTTTTCTTTAGCAGAGGAGAACCATTTTAGTAATTTTGGTAGAAGGTCACCCAAGGATTATTTCTGTTAAATTAATATAAAATCGGGCTACTGGCCTAGGAGGAGATATTGTTTAAAGGTTTTTCTATTTTTAGCTCTGGCGGCCATTTTATTCAGCAGAGCGGAACCATTTTAGCAATTTTGGTAGAGGGTCTACCAAGGAACATTCCTGTGAAATTATTTCAAAATCCATTCACTGGTTTATGAGGAGATCTGATTTAAGTAAATTGTTGACGACGGACGATGCATGACATATGCTGGTCACAGGGCAATCACAATAACTAAATTAACTTAATGCTCAGGCGAGTTTAAAATAGTCTAGTTCTATATTCTGCCGATAAGAGCTAGTCATCTTAGGTAAAACTTTAATGCTCTTATTGGGCATAAAAGTCTATCTTAATGTTCCCTCTTTACGATGGGTAGCCATAACGGATCCTGAGTGATCAAATCAAATCACTCATAACCCCTCCTGGGGGATCAAGTACCGGCTCCTGGGAACTAAAAAGATGGCTACTCAGTTTCGGGTCAATTTTTTTCCCATTATGAGTCTATGGGAGCTAATAAATCCCAGGGAGTGGCCAATTTTGATTCTAGGGGCTTGATTGGCAGAATTTATGTGGGGGACCACTAAACATTGCTAGGCCTCATAGCTTCTCAGAAGAAGATTTTTTAAGTTTTTCCTATTATAAGTCTTTGGGAGCTAATGAACCCCTGGGTGTGGCTAATTAAGACCCCAGGGGCTAGATTGGCATGATTTATGTAGAGGATCTCTAAACATTGCTACATACTAAAACTGTTAGCTCTGGGCCTCATGGTTTCAGAGAAGATTTTTGAAGGTTCTTAGCTATACAGCTCTATATAAACATATGACCCCCCTGGAATGTGGCCAGTTTGGAGCCCAGGGGCTTGATTGGCAGGACTTATGTAGGGGACCACTAAACATTGCTACATACTAAATACATAAGCTATTGGCCTCATGGCTTCAGAGAAAATTTTTTAAGTTTTTCCCATTAAAGGTCTACGAGCTAATGACCCCAGGGGCATGGCCAATTTGGACCCCAGGGGCATGGTTTACAAGATTTATGTAGGAGACCATTTAACATTGCTTCATACTTGATCTATTAGCTCTCAGAAGATTTTTGAAGGTTCTTTAGCTATATGGCACTATACAAGAGGGCCAAGATGGCCCTGTATTGCTCACCTGATTACCAGACAAGTCCGAGTCAGTTGGCCTTTCGGTTCAAGAGAAGATGTTCAATATTGATTTTCAAGACGGCATCCATCTTGGATTTCCAATCAGAATGATTTCAGCTACTTTTGATCTATGTCCCCTCGATACTTTCAATGAAGTTTGAATCAATTGCCCTTTTGGTTCAGAAGAAAAAGTTCAAAACAGATTTTCAACATGGCGGCTAGGGCAACCATTTTGGATTTCTGATTAGAACAAGTTCAGCTATTTTTGATCAACAAGTCACCCCGATACCAGGGCAAGAGATAAGGAGAGTATCTGAGTAAAATACCCATATGTTTTGAGCAAATACTCAATTATTTTAAAAAACCAATTGATTTGAGTACCCAATTATTTCCAAATTCAAGGATGAAAATTAAAGTTTCAAGGCCAGAAAAGCACATGATATTTTATATTATGATTAGTGCACATTATAAGTGTTCATATTCTTCAATAACAAAAACTATCATAAAATTAATAGGGTATAATGATATTCCATATTTTTAATACCTAAATAAGGCATTTTTGTGCTCTTTCTTTCTGTTTTATAAGTTTTACCCAATTAATTTTCATTTTACCCCTGGGAGGACCTCTATGCTAATGACCTTGTTATCATCGCTGAATCGCTTGAGGAATGTGTCAGGAGGCTCTTGACTTGGAGAGAAGCAATGGAGAAGAAAGGACTGAGAGTAAATGCAGGAAAGACAAAGATCATGATCTGCGGTACGGGACTGGACCTCCTGCAGAGTTCAGGCGAGTTTCCATGCGCTGTCTGTCGCACTGGAGTGGTCAGCAACAGCATCTTCTGCAATGGCTGCAAGCACTGGGTGCACAAGAAATGCAGTGGGCTCAAGCGCTTGAAAAAGGACCCTGACTATAGATGTACACAGTGCCAGGGAACTGCACGCCCCTTGGATGGCAGACCACAGAAGGAAGTCCAGGTCGGACCTAACAAGCTTGAAGTGGTAGCTTCCTTTTGCTACCTAGGAGACATGCTCTCAGCAGCAGGTGGCTGTGAACTTTCAACCACAACATGTGTGAAAACCGCCTGGAAGAAGTTCAAGGATCTGCTACCAGTCCTCTCTTCACGCCACCTCTCTTTCAAAACACGTGGCCACGTGTACAGCTCTTGTGTGCGGAGCGCAATGCTCCATGCCAGCGAGACTTGGCCATTGACAAAGCCCAACCTCCAGCGTCTGCAGCGAAATGACAGGGCAATGATCAGACAGATCTGCAATGTCAGGCTGCAAGACATTGTCACCACCAGGTCCAATGAGCTACTTGTGCGGCTTGGCATTGAGGATCTGGACCTCATTCTGAAGGAGAGAAGACTTCGATGGTATGGACATGTGGAACGCTCCAGTGGTGCAATCAAGACAGCCTTTGACATACAGGTTGATGGAAAGCGTGGGCCTGGGAGGCCCAAAGTGACATGGAAGCAGCTGACAGAGAGGGATTGCAGAGAGTGGAAGCTCTCGGCTATCCCTTATGATAGACATACCTGGAGATCTTGTGTGAGATCTGCCATGCGTGCAGCAAGCCAGCTATCTGGAAGGGGGCCCACTGATGTGGATGTTGCCCCTGTACCTGCATGTTAATAAAAAGTCCGATTATATATATATATTTAGTGGTAACTACTCAAACCGAAAAATGAAAATATAATTTTATCCAATTGATTCAATTTTGATAGGGCTAAATACCCAAATGCCCCCAAAATCATCTGTGGCTCTGCGATACTTCCTATCAAATTTCGAATCAATGGGCCTTTCTATTCAGGAGAAGAGGTTCAAAATAGATTTTCAAGATGGCAACTGTGGGGGCCATCTTGTATTTCCGATTGGAGAGATTTTAGCTATTTTTGATCTACAAGTCACCTTGATGATTCTTACCAAAGTTCAAGTCAACTGGCCTTCCAGTTCAGGAGAAGCAAAATATAGATTTTCTAGCGGCCATCTTGGATTTCCGATTGGAAAGATATTAGCTTTTTTGATATATCAGGCACCCCTATGCTTCCTACCAAGTTTCAAGACAATTGACCTTTCAGTTCAGGAAAAGAAGCGAAAAATAGATTTTCAAGATGGCTGCCATGGTCGCCATCTTGGATTTCAGATCAGAACAATTTCTTTTTTTCTATTTTTGATCTACAAGTAACCCCAAAGCTTCCTACTCCGGTTCAAGTCAATTGGCTTTTCAGTTCAGGAGATGGCAGCATCTTGGATTTCCAGTCAGAACGATTTTACTTTTTTTTTATCTACAAGTCACCCCGATGCTTCCTACCAAGTTTTGTGTCAATTGGCCTTTCAATTCAGGGGAAGAAGCGTAAAATAGATTTTCAAGATGGCCGCTTATATGGCAGCCATCTTTGATTTACAATCGGAAAAGTTTTAGCTATTTTTATCTACAAGTCGCCCTGATGCTTTCTACCAAGTTTCGAGTCAATTGGCCTTCCGCTTTAGGAGAAGGATTTCCTATAGGGATGATTGTAGCTATTTTTGATCTACAAGTCAGTCCGATGCTTCTTACCAAGTTTCAAGTCAATAAGCCTTTCAGTTCGGGAGAAGCAAAAAATAGATTTTCAAGATGGCCGCCATCTTGGATTTCCGACTGGAATGATTTTAGCTATTTTTGATCTACAAGTCACCCCGATGCTTTCTACCAAGTTTCGAGTCAATTGGCCTTTCGCTTTAGGAGAAGAAGCAAAAAATAGATTTTCAAGATGGCCGTCATCTTGGATGTCAGATCGGAATGATTTTAGCTATTTTTGATCAACAAGACACCCCCATGCTTCCTACCACATTTCGAGTCAATTGGCCCAGGGGTGTAGGAGTAGGCTTTTAAAGCAACTGTTGAGGCAACACGACGCAGGAGGGAGGACGAGCATTGACTGACACAATAGCTCACCAAGAGCACTTCCTGCTCAGGTGAGCTAAAAACAAATGACCCCCTGGGGCATGGCCAATTTGGACCGCAGGGGCTTGATTGGCAGGATTTATGTAGGGGACCACTAAACATTGCTCCATACTAAATATATAAGCTGTGGGCCTCGTGGTTTCAGAGATTTTTTAATTTTTTCCCCATTATAAGTCTGGAGCTAATGAGCCCGGAGGCATGGCCAGTTTGGGCCCCAGGGACTTGATTGGCAGGATTTATGTAGGGAACCACTAAACAATGCTACATACTACATATATAAGCCATGGGCCTCATGATTTGTGAGAAGATGAGTTTTAAAGTTTTACCCATTATAAGTCTACTGGAGCTATATATGGGCATGGTGGCCATCTTAATTTATGGACCATGACCATTTGTACATATTTTCAATCCCCCTTTAACACAAGACTCTACATGAAGTTTGATGAAATCTGGCCTGGGGTTTCAGAGGAGAAGTCCTTCAAATGTGTGAATAGATGGATGGACGACGGATGGGGAGTGACCACAATAGCTCATCCTGAGCCTCTGAGCAAACGGTGAGTAGCAGTATGATACAAAAGACAAGGATAGGAAAGAAAGGTCTATTCCTAGAGCTTGGCGGGACCAGCTGATTGACCATGCTGGGTTCGCAGACACCCTTCTATACCGAAATCCAGGCCAAACAGGCGTGTTGAGCCATCAGGAGAGACCAAACTCCCAATAACTCTCAACCTCCAGGGTCCCTTCATCCGGCTTTGTTGCCACCCACGGCAAACTGGTGGTATTTCCTCTTCGCTCTTTCCAAAGGGGACAGCTATACTGCCCACCATGCTAGCAATGCCCCTGGGACCTCGGAAAGGCGAGAAGTTTAATACCGGGAGAACTGGACAGAAGGAATGATGGAAGGACAAGGCAAAACCCAGTATAGCCCCACTTTTTTCAAAGTGGGGCTATAAAGAGCCTGCAAAGTTTCAAATTGCTCAGTATAAAACTGTATGAGGAGTTGCACAAATAAGGTACTCACTATCTGTCGTCAAATGCCTAGGCTGAAAAAGGGGAATTATTTTTCATGTTTAAAGATTCTAGATCTAACCATTCCTGACAGTATGCAAGTGTAATGGATGGACAGACCCAAACCAATATGCCCCCTCAACTTCTTTGGCACAACTATGTCATCTAAACATTGATCGCAAATAGTTTGCACAATATCAGGATCCTTTTTCAAATAGTTCTTTTGATATTGTGTTGACAAGGCATCACGAAAACATGCCTATATAATTTTGACCCCCTTAAACCCCACTTTTATATAGTAAAACTGGGGTTTACAGGGGTATACATTATTTTTCTTATTTCTGCTAAAAACATAGAGAATGTGTACTCATTAGAACCGCCTCATCGAGGCGGTTCTAACGAGTACCCACAATCTATGTTTTGAGCAGAAACATGAAAAATATCCGAATTTTTATCTGATTTTTTTTTTTTTTTTTTTTGATGGTAAAATTTTCAGTATATTTGAATAGGCATGTTTTCGTAATGGTTTTCCAGCTGGTCTAATGGCAAAATTCAAAAACTGGCATAACTCAATCAATATTTTACAGAATTTGCCATAAGATTAATCAGGTCATCTATACATTGATACAAATCTGTGTGCAAAATACCAGAAGCCTTGCTCAAGCAGTTTTTAAATATCAAGTTGACAAGGTTTTCCCATTGTAATACAGGCAAAGTTAAAAGGGGCATATCTCTGCCAATTTTTTACAGGATTTGGTCAAAACTTAATCAGGTCATCTAAACTTATTCTAAACTTTGTGAAAAATATCAGGATCCTAGCTCAAGCCGTTTTCTAGACATCGTGTTGAGATAAAGGCAAAGTCGAATGGGGCATAACTCCGCCAGATTTTTACCAAACTAGAGCTGTCAGAGAATCTGACTAGAGCCCCGCTGCAGCTCTATCGGAGGAGAAATACATTATAGCGTTGAAATATTTTGAATTCATTGATTGTGTTGGGGTTTAACGACACGTCAACCCTTGAGGGTCATTTTGTGTCGTCTCCCAGAGAAAGGGAGAAAAGAGATAGAAGAGAGAGTAGAGGAGATGAAAGAGAGGGACAGGGAAGAAAGAGGAACAGGAAAGAAAGTGAAGAAACAGAAGAAATAAAAACATTCCCCCTCTACCCTTACCCACTACAAGGATAGCAGGCCTTGCCCAACTGTAAGCCAATATCAGTTGGACGCCCCAGTGATGTAAGATACACAGCACCTTCGCACCACCTGACCACCCCCTATTTTGAATTCATCCTTACCAGGTAATACCACTGTAGGACATGGTAACATGGCATCCTAAAACCTATCAAGGGAATTTAATCCATGTTATGGGCCCTTGGCCCTGATTCCTGAATACATGATATATGAATGTACTTTTTCAAAGCCCCCAAGTGTGGTATAAGTTCTATTGAAGTAGGACCACAAACATAAAAGTTATTGAGCAAAATGCATTTTAATTTTCTGAAAACCTACCAAGGGACATAACTCCAAGTTATGGTCCCTTGGCCCCTATTCCTGTATACACGATACATCCAGACATTGTCCATGTTGATAAGAGCTTTCAGCTTTCTAGCTTTCATAGTTCCTTAGAAATCTGATATGAAAATTTTCAAGAATGGCAAAATTTGAAAACCTATGGACATAACCCAAAGAGTTATGGGCCTTGGCCACCATTCTGTCACTACATCTTCCTTACCTTAGAGATCAAATGTGGTATAAGTTTCACTGAAGTAGGACCACAAACATAAGTTATTGAAAACCTACAAAGGGACATAACTCAAGAGTTATAGACCCTTGGCCCCTATTCTGGTATACACAATACATGCAGTCATTGTCCATGTTTATACAAACTTTCAGCTTTCATAGTTCCTGAGAAACATGTTACGAAAATTTTCAAGAATGGCAAAATTTGAAAACCTATGAAGGGACATAACTCCAAGAGTTATGGGCCCTTGGCCACCATTCTGCCATTACACCTCCCTTACCTTACAGACCAAGTGTGGTATAAGTTTCATCGAAGTAGGACCACAAACAAGTTATTGAGCAAAATGCATTTTAATTTTTTGAAAATCTACCAAGGGACATAACTCCAAGAGTTATAAACCCTTGGCCCCTATTCCAGTAAACACTATACATCCATTCATTTTCCATGTTTATACAAACTTTCAGCTTTCTAGCTTTCATAGTTCCTGAGAAACCTGTAACGAAAATTTTCAAGAATGGCAAAATTTGAAAACCTATCAAGGGACAGAACTCCAGGTTATGGGCCCTTGGCCACCACTGCCATTACACCTTCCTTACCTCAGACCAAGTGTGGTATTAGTTTCATTGAAGTAGGACCACAAACATAAAAGTTATTAAGCAAAACGCATTTTAAAGTTTGAAAACCGAACAAGGGACATAACTCCAAGAGTTATGGGTCCTTGGCCACTATTCTGCGACTACACCTTACTTACCTCAGAGCCCAAGTGTAGTATAAGTTTCATTGAAAGTAGGACCACAAATATAAAAGTTATTAAGCAAAATGCATTTTAATTTTGCAGTCACGGAATCACGGAGTCATGGAAGGACATGGCAAATCTAGTATAGCCCCACTTTTTCAAAGCGGGGCAATAATTAGCTTAAAGTTAATCAGGTCATTTAAACATTGTTATCAAGCAGTTGGCAAAGTATAAGGGTCCAACTTGAAGTGGTTCTCTAGACATTGTGTTGACAAGATTTTCCAACTGCTATAACAGCAAAGTCTGAGAAAAGGGGCAAAGTTGAGTCAATATTTTCTAGAATTTGCTAAAAAGTTAATCGGGTCATTTTTAAGTGCTGTTGATCCTTAATTATGTGCCTAGCTCATGCTGTTGTCTAGATATTGTGTTGACAACATTTTCCCATTGTAATACAGGCAAAGTCGAAAGGGGCATAACTCCAGACAAGGCCAAACCAATATGCCCCTTAAACCTTTTTTGAAGTTTGGAGCATAAAAGAAAAGTTCTTTTCCTTTTCTCAAGGAATGCTATTTGCACTTAAATGTAGATGCAAAACTAAGAAGTCTGGCCGAGAAAAACTGGACAGTTTTGTCTGTTCATTGCTTGCAAGGGTCATTCCTTTACTAAAGCTGGTGCTAAAGCTGTTGTTAGTGCTGTGTGGTGGTCATAGAATCTCCCTATACTTTATTATAGTGTAGTTTTATTTTCTGGTCCTTTGTGCATGATCATTGAGCCCATTCAGGGATTTTTGAAAATTTATACAAGGACCACTGAGGAGGCTTATTTGGCCAAAACTAGCTATTCTGGCCCAAAAAACTTGACACTTGAACAGTTTTCAGTTTTGTGAGTGTTCATTGCTTGAAAGGGTATTTCCTTATAGAATCTATTGGTTTTAAGGGAACTGGCTACACTTGGTAGATATCTGCTGTTTTTAACAAGGAAAATAACTTTTGCAACTTTCTGTATGCTTTCTTCCATAAAGTTCCTTCTGAAAAGAGGTCTACTGTAAAAGGGCAGAATTTCATTTTAGAGTGGACTTTTGAGAAGGGAGGTAAAGGTTTTGGCAGAGTTGCCTCCACTGAGAGTGCATCACTTCCCCTAAACTGGATACAGTTGTTAGCATCACAAACATTGTAACTGCATCTTTGCACAAGGGAGTCATTTTTATCTTGCTTATCAAGTCCTTTACTTTAAAAGGAAAGAATTTGCTCCCACTTTCTATTTAGAGTAGACCCATTTTCAGAGCTGCTCCCCTGAAAGTGTACCAATTCCCAAAACAATTGTAACTATGACAAACATTGTTACAATATGTAAACACAGCTGTGTAAAAGTACTGTATAATTGATCCCTTTAGGTAAGCCAACTCACGTACATATACACACCAAACAGAACATATACACCCCAAACAGAACATTTTCTCAATTCTTCACAAAAACATGTGTAAGTAACATGCAGAGGTGCTTCTAATGGGTACAATCAAGGTGCATCTTTTGAAGAAATAAAAAATATTTATCTTGGATACCCTATTACCTAAAGCTATGAAAGTCATGGCACTTCCACCATTAAATATGGAAAATGAAGTTTGGTTATAATTAAGACAGACTGAGGCAGTAATTTTGCTAATAAAGGAATTGAAAACCTGGTTGAAAAATTGCAAAGTTCTCAGAATCCTGATAACATAGACCCCTGCATATCCATTTTCTCTATAAAGGGGGAACACAGGGTACACATTACATAGCCGGCCTCGGTGGCTCAGTTGGATGCGCATCCGACTGGAAACCAGGAGGTCGCGGGTTTGACCCCTGCCGAGGTTGGCAACAGTCTTTCGTGGAGATTGATTGTGAAATGTTTTCTACGGTCATTCTCTCCCTTCCGCTGATTCAAGAAGGGCAGTTGTCAGTTTCCAGCGAAAGAGTGTGCACAATACTTGTTAACTACTTGCCCAGTAAAACACATGGTTAGGTAAACTGACCACGCTCGACATAACCCCATTGGGTTGACTAGGCTGTAAAACCTCAACACAAACAAAATACACATTACATAGACTTGTTAACATAATAAGCCGAAGTAGCATTACTGATAACAAACTAGAAATCATGCTTCTTTATTTATTGACATTTAACATTGTTATAGTTACAGCAGGTTATAATATAAAAGTTAGCATTATAAAACAGCAACCCTTTCTTATTAAAGATTACACATTTTTTTTTCTTTATTAAATAAATGAATAAATTGAAGTGATAAAATTTTCAACAGGAATTTATTTTGCAAGATTTACCAATTCACTTTTATAAGTTTGATTCATTTTTTCCTGACTGACATTCAATGCATGCTAATAGAGAAAAAATAGTGGATAAAATTTTCTGGTCTTAAAAGTATGAAACATATTTACATCTCTATACCAATACAAATCATGAAATCATAACACAACAGCATGCCTTCTGGAAACAAAAAAAAAAAAAAAAAAAGCAAGCAAAATTATCTCAGTGGAAAGTATATACCGATAGGTATTTTCATGAATATAATCTTCCATTGGCTAGGAAAAATATTTTCTTAGTATTTTATTCTGAATGTAATATTTCTTATCAGAAACCATCTGTCTATTTCTACCATATTTACTCCAAAATATTGGAATACCTAAACTCCTTATCATACTTGTTGTTTCTTTTTGATGTAAATGAAAACTTCTGGATGAATAGTTGACAGTGCAGACCCAGATCAGATGCCAAGGTCTGGCTCTACACAGACTTGTCTGTCCCAATACTTAGGGTAAATACCATAAACTTTGTTTTCAACTCATTGCCCTAAACTGAGCTATGACAAAAACTGGTACATGTGTCTGTAGTAAAAAAATTTCCAGAACTTTAAAAAAGTAAGAGGACCATGGGCCACAATTCCTCACCTGCATATTTGCAAATGCCATGCAAGAATCTTCCAGTATTGCCACAGCAATTGGACACAAATCTGACCATACCATAAAAGCATAAAGGGTCAAAGATCATCCTAGTCTCATCATTTTAACAAGCTGGCAGACCTTGATTCCCCAATTCTGTATACCAAGATTCAGCTTCACAGCTTTCTTAGTACTGGAGAAGATTTTTAAGTGTTATTACCATATATATGCTTGGCAGCCATCTTGTTCAATGATGCAGAACCATTTGAACAAAGTGTCAACATCCCTTCTAAAGAAGGCCTCATTGAAATCTGGTGAAAATGGTCAAGCAGTTTTAGAGAAGACGTTTAAAGATTTCACAGTTTTATACCTGTATATAGCACAGGGGCAAGATAACCCCCAAGGGGGCAATATTTTGATCCTAACTAAAACATTTTACTACTTAAATCATACATTGTAAGTTTCTGCCGTAAGTCTTAAATACATATTGAAAAAAAAGATTTTTTAACTGTTCCCCCATACAAATCTATAGAGACGCAAATTTGACGTAAAAAGGTCAAAGGTCAATCTATGATCATCATTTGAACATATTTGGTAGAGCTTGAGTCCTCGATGCTATAAGATTCAGCCCCAAAGCTTTTTTGGTTCTGGAGAAGATTTTCAAGAGTTTTTATCATATACGGACATGGTGGCCATCTTGTTCAATTGCGCAGACCCATTTGAACAAATTGGCAATACCCTTTTGACAGAAGGCCCATGTGAAATCTGGTGAAAATTGCTCAAGCAGTTTCAGAGAAGAAGATTTTAAAAATTACACAATTTTATACATGTGTATAGCCCAGTGGCAAGAGCAGATAACCCTCAAGGGACAAAATTTTGATTATACTTAAAATGGTTTACTACTTTAATCACACATTGTAAGTTTTAGCCATTTGTCTTTAATACATTTTGAGAAAATGACTTTTCAACATTTTCCCCATATAAATTATAGGGACACAAATTTGACCTTGCGATAAAAAGGTCAAAGGTCAACCTAGGGTCATTATTTGAATAAACTTGGTAGACCTTGAGTCCATGATGCTACATACCAAGATTCAGCCTTAAAGCTTTCTTGGTTCTGGAGAAGAAGATTTTTAAAGTTTTTACCATATATGGGCATGGTGGCCATCTTGATTAAGGGACCATGACCATTTGTATAAATTTTCAATTCCCCTTTAACAGAAGGCTCCGTATGAAGTTTGAAGAAAACTGACCCAGGGGTTTTAGAGAACTTGCTCAAAGGTGTGGATGCACGAACAACCAACGGACGATGACAAACGGAAAGTGATCACAATAGCTCATCCTGAGCCTTGCTCAGGTGAGCTAAAAAAGTATATTTTGGCTGGTTTCTGCTGATTTTCATATTAAATGAATGTTTCATTAATCTTTTGAAAATTTCATTTTTTTCAAAGAAAGCATATGAAATCTACATAATTTACTGACATTCTTACAACAGTAAATATTAAATATCCACTTTATTTTAGATACAAATAAACAACTAATGTTGCAAAGGTAGTCACAGATAACAGAAATTAAAAAAGAGTCCCAAACTGGCCCCCGAGTCCCTCATCTGATTGCTAAGGTGCCAGTATGTAAACACCCAAAGGTAAAATTATGCCATATGTATGTCAGGGAAGTTCAACAAGAGCTGTCAGTAGACAGCATAGCTCGCCTGGGAGTGATACTGGAGTGTCAGGGTGCTCTTTAGGACCAGTCTGATCTGGGTCTGTACTGTTTGCTCAGGCCTATCTGTCCCAATGCTTAGAATCATTGCGGTAAGAGGAAATGTTATGGCATTTTAGCCCTTGATAGGATTTCTTATGCTATGGTTTGGTCATTTTTTGTCATGACTGACATTATCACGGATCAATTATAAAATTTCTGTGACTTTGACCTTGCAGCATAGGCATGGGTTGGGGTGATGATGAATAAAACTTTGGACCTGTATCTATTATCATTCCAAATATGAACCAAAACTATCATATGGTTTGGAAAATATGAGCTCTTAAAACACTTCAATATAAAATTTTCTAAGTTCTTAACTTTGACCTTAAGGCCATGGGCAAGGGCAGTGAGTATGGCTCTGTATCTATCATCATGTCAAATAGGAATAAAATCCATCATATGGTTTGGAAAATATTCTTAAAAAACTTTAATATAAAACTTTTAAGTCTGTATCTTGACCTTGAGGTTATAGGCATGGGCAGGATATTGCTGAATAAAACTTTGGAACTGTATTTATCATCATTCCAAATATGAACAAAATCTATTGTATAGTTTGGAAAATATTAGCTCTTAAAAGTCTTTATCATTAAAAATTTCTAAGTCCATGACCTTTACCTTGAGGTAATGGGCTGGGGTATTGCCGAATAAAACTTTGAAACTATATCTATCATCATACCAAATATGAACGAAATCTATTAAATGGTCTGGAAAATATAAGCTCTTAAAAAACTTTAATTTAAATGTGGACGCCGAAGCCGAAGCCAACGCTGGGGATAGTGCAATAGCTCTTCCTGGACCTTGTCCAGGCGAGCTAACAAAATGAATGTTCACCATCAAAAGTATGCAAAACACAGGATATGCGTATGTGCCATCTGAACAACCTTTTGTTTTCACAAAAGATTCATCATGTCATCTGTTTAAATTGATGTATAGCATTCAAAAGTTTTAATCATTCATCTGTAATTGTTTTAGTTTTCAAGGAATGGTGGTGTGGAATAGGGTTTTCATAGCCTAGTTTTAAAATATAAGGATACTGAAATCTACATTTGTAACACTTTGATCAGAATATGAAGGTACCCTAGCTTCTAAATCCATAGTTACCCATTGCTGTGCTATAAATAGAAAATAACAAATGGCTCATGTGACACTGTGCTCAACAGAGCTGAAGTGTTGATGATGGCAACACCAACAAAGACCATAAATGGACCACTGGCTATCTTGTAAGCTTCCCACTTTCAGCTCTGGTGAGCTTAATACCGACTGTTTTGCCTTTTTGCCATACAAAAGTCTAAGAGACTTAAATTGTCCTTGCTGTGAAATAGGCAAAGTCAACCAAAGGTCATCATTTGAATAAACTAGGTAGAGCCAGAGTCTCCAATGCTGCATATCCAGTTTCAAGGTCACTGACCTTTCAGTTAATGAGATGAAGAATTTCAAATCCTTTTTACCATATATGGGCATGGCCATCTTGGTCATGTGACCCAGAACCCATGAACAAACTTTTTTTCCAACCCAAGTGAGGCTCTATCTACAAACTGATTTCAACCAGCCCAGCTATTTTCGGTCAGATTTTAAAACTACTGAATCTGAGGGACCTAGGACCAAGGTTAGTAAATGACCTTAACAGTTGTTATTTATAAAAGTTTATTCAGCTGACTCCACATATAAACTTTGATAAGCTAAAGAAAAACCCACTGTTTTGCCATTAAAAGTATGCAAAGTGAGGCCTTAGTGACCCAGTTTGATATTGACTTCAAACAGGTCAAGATCAACCAAGGGTCATCATTTGAACAAACTTGATAGGGCCTGAACCACCATAATTATGCTGCATACCAAGGTTCAAGGTCATCTGCCATTTAATTCCAGAGGAGATTTTCAAAGGGTTTTTACCATATATGGGCATGGTGGCCATCTTGGACATGTGACCCAGATCCTACACACAAACCTTCATTCCACAAATCCCATTGAGGCTCTAAATGTAATTTGATTAAATCAGCCCATCAGTTATAGAAGTTTAAAATATTGAAACAGTGGCATCCAGGACAATGGTCAATAAATGACCTTGGCCTTTAGTATTTATAAAAGTTCATTTAGCTGATTGTATAGATCAACTTTGATTGTCACAGGCTACAACAGAATCAGAAAAATCCAGTTTTGCCTTTTTCTTATGCAAAAGTCTTTTTGTTTGTGCTGCTGTTTGATGGCCCAGTCAACCCATTAGTGTCATGTCAAGTGCGATCAGTTGATCTAACCACACTTTTCCTGTGCAGGCTTAGTCCTCTAAGCCATTAACTAGTATTTGTGCACAGTCTTTTGCCAGAAACTAACAACTGCCCTTCTTGAATCTTGAAGGGAGAGGATGACAGTAGAAAATATTTCATAATCTCCATGAAAGAATGTTGCCGGACCAAATGGGGCTCAAACCCCTGACCTCTTGATCACTAGTCGAACGCGCATTGGATTGAGCCATCGACGCTGGCCCATACAAAAGTCTAAGTGACTGAGTGACTTTACTGTAAAATAGGTCATGGCTAATCAAGGGTCATCATTTGAATGTACTTGATAGGGCCCATACCACCATTTTTGCATATCAAGTTTCAAGGTCCAGAGATTTGGTTCCTGAGATGACTGTCAAAGGTTTTTACCATATATGGGTGTGGTGGCCATCTTGGTCATGTGACCCAGACCTTACAAACTTTTTTTTTCCCCAACCAATGGTTGCTCCACATGTAATTTGGTTTCAATCGGCCCAGCGGTTTCAGAGATCTTGTTTGAAAAGGCTGACATGGCCGACACCCGACCACTGACTATCCTTCAAGCTCTCCCAGGAGCCTTTGTCTCTGGTGGACAAAAAATGTGTTTTTGTAAAACATTTTACCCCCAACTGTATGCATGTCCCTACAAAATGCCAACTTGAAAAGGGCCATAACTCTTATAAAATTAACCACTTCAAACGTTTGTCAGGTGATTTATTCCTCAGCCCCTACAGGTCTGCCACATATGAAAGCCCTGGCTCAAATCCTTTCTGTCTTGTATACAAGCTAAAAAGTGAAAAATAGAATAACAAATGAAATGACAAACAAAGCAAAGGAATAAGCCCCTTTAATCAAAGTTGGGGTTATAAAAAATCTGCAGCTGGGTGCAGTACACACACACACACACACACACACACACACACACACACACACACACACACACACACACAATATTTAGCTGTAAGCTGATTTCACAATACTGCCATTTGCCTATCTCAAACGGAAAAGATAATTTCAGTGTAAAATCTGTCTCTTCTGTACTGCTGTATTTACTCTTCATAAGACTGATCTTCCCTGGGCCTCAGCACTCCTTCCACATTATTCATTTATTTCAGGTTTCTCACAGTCCCAAGAGTCCTACTTCTACACCATTATGTTTATTGTTCGTAAAACATGTTTCTCTGAGTCAGAATGATGTGCTTTGAACAACTCATAAAATGGCTGCTGGGATAGTGATTGCAAGAATTCTGTCAAATAGGCCTGAAAAGAGATAGAAAGCAAAAAATCATATCTAATGAGTATGGATAATTTTTATGTGAAATATGTTTGCAGCTGAGCTAGCGCATGACAAAACCTACAAAATGGAATGTGAGCCCAGCTGTGACTCAGATCAGCCTGGGCATCCAACCAGTCTGATCAGTCTTCGCTGTCTGCATGCAGAAAGCTTGGGTCCTTAGCTACCAATTGAGTGCACAGTGAAGACAGATCAGACTGGGCGGATGCCCAGGTTGATCTGAATCTTCGCTGGGCGCACATGGCATTTTGTAGGTTTTGTCATGCGCTGGCTCATTTATCTATTATCCTAGTGATGCCATGTTTCGAGGTTTTGTGAAAATATCTTCTATATTCTTTAGTTTATACTAATTCTATACAAAAAGTGTACAAAAACAGCATACCGTATTCAACCTAATTACTGCACATACCCCTATAAGCCAAAGTCAAGCAATTTGGTAGTCTTCAAATTATAACAAGCTACTTTTTTATAAAGGCAAATTTTGTGGGTACTCATTTAAAATGCAATGACAATGACCCAGACCTTACAAACTTTTCTTTCCCCAACCAATGGTTACTCCACATGTAATTTGGTTTCAATCGGCCCAGCGGTTTCAAATGAGATGCAATTCAAATGAGTACTCACAACAAATGCTTTTATAAAGAAAATCGAAAAAAACCCAAAAAACTAGTGGGTCAAGACGGCCCTGTATGGCTCATCTTATTACCAGACAAGTATCTTGTCAATTGGTCCATCGGTTCAAGAGAAGAATTTCAATATAGATTTTTAAGATGGGGGCCATAGGGACCATCTTGGATTTCTGATCTGAACATGTTTAGCTATTTTTGATCTAAAAGTTACCCCAATACTTCTTATCAAATTGAGTCAATTGGCTTTTCCATTCAGGAGAAGTGCAAAATAGAGTTTCAAGATGGCGGCATCTTGGATTTCCAATTAGTATGATTTTAGCTATATTTGATCTACAAGTTGTCCGGATACTTCCTCCAAGTTTTGAGTCAACTGGCCTTTCGGTTCAGAAGCTCTACATAGACAAGATCCCATCAAGACAGAGCCCATCTTGGATTTCTGGTCGAAGCAATATTAGCTATTTTTGATCTACAAGTTACTTCCCACCAAGTTTCGAGTCAGTTGGCCCAGGGATGTAAAAGGAGTAGTGATTTGAATCAAATTGTTGATGCCGCATAATGGAATTGCCAATCACAATAGCTTACCTTGACCACTTAGTGCTCAGCTGAGCTAAAAACACACATCACATAAGTATTATTAGGTAGATTATTGACTGATCTTTTTTTAAGTGTACCCTTAGTATATGTGGATACATATTTTACTACAAGTTGTCCAAGTAATTTTGAAACACCTAAGCGCATAGTGTGGTAATTAGGTTGAATATGGTGAGTCTATGATCAAGTGGCTCATGTGTGTCAATGGCTCCTCTGAAAACTAGCTGACCAAATACTGAAGCACAGAAAATTTAAAGAACCCTTGCCCTAGTATTCCTCCAAAAGTCTCAACAAAGTGGCTTCAAATCTGAATTTGTTGCTTTTACTTAAACATAATTCCTACACAAATATAACCCCAAAACAGCTTTTACGTCTAAATTTTTTTTACTAGTGATCATTTGTTGTCATCACTTACAAATCTGATTTTTCATGATTTTGTACACTTATGTAGTCCAGGAGCATGGTTAGCTAGGAACAATTTTTTTTTTATGTCACTGTAAACTATTCTGTCACACTTAGAGCATTTGTTTAGTTTCAGAACTGAAGTTTTTAAAAATAAAACATATTTTAACTAGCAATACTTAACCTATAGCTAATGTGCTATTCTATTCTGTATTTCATACCTTCCACAGAAAAAAACAACAGTTCAGTCATCTTAAGGAGTCTTAATCCAGAAGGTCCCTTAGGCAGTTACCTGTGTGATGTAACTCTTCCTGCTTAAATGATCACGCTTAAATGATCACGTGTCAGTTTCTTTGATGTATAAAAAACAATAGAAACAATTAAAACAGAGCTGCGCGGGAGGGAGGAGCGACTTTCTTATCTATAGGTAAAGTATTGCTAATTAAAATATGTTTTACTTTTAAAAACTTCATTTTAACTGCACAATACATTAACCTATAGATAATGTGCTAGAATTTAAAGATTAGGCGGGAGGAGCTCTCCTATTCTAACACAAATAATATAGGGTCCCTATACTTCTAGATTAAGACTAAGGAATCAGATACATTCTATTTCTATATGTAATAGTAAAAATGATCTAGATTCCTAGATTCACTAATAACATATCTTTAAGGTGTTAATACCATATATGTTAATAGTAGACTCTAGAGGCTGCTAGTTTCTCAACACTCAGAGGCCTAATTACTGCCCCTCCCCCCCCCCCCCCCCCCACCTCCTTCCTTTTTGGGTAACAACAGTTGGCCCCAAAATAGAACTAATAAGTCATTGAGACATAACCTTAATATTGCACTTTAAATGCAACCTCGAGAATACTGTTGACAATATGTCGAACAGATGTCTAGACCAACAGCTGTCTATCTTTAGAGGCGCATTATTCAATAAGGTCTTCTCGGGCGAGTTTCCTATAGATAATCTACATTTCTCGAGATTTTCATATAAATCCTAAACATGTAATGATTATCTAACTAATAAATAGTCTAAGGTATTATAAATATGATCTAATTAGAATCTAATTAATTTGACTGATGGTGTTTCCAATAACCAGTTCATAATCCTTAAATAATCATAGGGTTTTATAATTATTCCCTTTTTCATTTCAATCTAAAGAGGAATAATAATAATTTGTTTGTTTGTTTGTGTTGAGGTTTTACGGCCCAGTCAACCCAATGGGGTCATGTCGAGCGCGGTCAGTTTACCTAACCACACGTTTACTGGGCAGGCTTTGTCCTCTAAGCGGTAATAATAATTTGGGTAAACGGCCTATTCCTTGCTGAATACCCAGTTTATCCATCAAGAATAGCGAACATATGATTGATAATTTTATCTATTACTAGGCTAATTGTATTAACATTATCTTAGTCCAAGCAATGATAGTAGAAAGAGACTGTCTACTTCTGGGGATGAAGAATGACAACCTAAGTGATTTTAATAAAATGCTTCTACCGTAGGAGGTTTAGGAAAGGTTCCGTAACAGTAACAAAATTAACAAAAGGAAAGTGTGCTAACATCATCACACAGAGTTTGGCAGATGTAATATTTTTTAATAAGAAGAAAAGTTGATTACATAACGTATTGTAAAACAGCCACCTAATTTAGCTTAAGATCTTACAAGATGTATCAAGATCTAATTGACTGGGAAAGAACTGGCTAGAATCATTTCTATTACCATGTCTAAGTATTACATACCATGGATCTAATACCAAAATAATTCTTATCACTATTATTAGTGAAGTTCCGACAGTATATTAATAATTTGATTATGATAGAAAGAGAAGTAATATCGATACGACTTCCCTCTTTGAGATAGTATAATATAGGAAATTCTTATTCCATAAATGCTTTAAACTTCCCTACTAAGACGAGAATAGGGGAATTTATTATGAAACTTCAACTCATCATAGTATAATTAACAAGAGGCCCGAGGGCCACGGGTCGCTCACCTGAGTGACATTTTGTTTGTGTTGAGGTTTTACGGCCCAGTCAACCCAGTGGGGTCATATCGAGCGCGGTCAGTTTACCTAACCACACGTTTACTGGGCAGGCTTAGTCCTCTGAGCAGTTAACCAGTATTGTGCACATTCTTTCACCAGAAACTGACAACTGCCCTTCTTGAATCAGCGGAAGGGAGAGAATGACCGTAGAAAATATTTCATGATCAATCTCCACGAAAGAATTTTGCCGATGTCGGCGGGGTTGAACCCGTGACCTCCTGGTTTCCAGTCGGACAGCGCATCCAAATGAGCCACCGAGGCCAGCCACCTGAGTGACATAGCCACTGCAGGTATGTAGATGTTATGCAACATTTTTTTCAATCCTGTCATCACAACTAATGAAAAGATCATCATTTAAGCAGTTCTTAATTTTGAAGGAGAATATATATGGCATGACAGTCAATGGAGAGTGATCATTTGAACAAACTCTCAATCACATTTCAACAGTAGGATCAATATGAAATTTGGTGGCAATTGGCTAAGTGGTTTCTGAAGAATCATGATTTTATACATGTAAACAGCACAGTGGCAGGGAAATATAATAAACATATACAAGATGGCAGCCATCTTGGATTTCCAATCAGAATGATTTTAGCTGCTGTTAATCTACAAGTCATCTCGATACTTCCAATAAACTTTGGAGTCCACAGCCCTTTAGGTTCCGGAGAAAAAGTTCAAAATAGATTTTCAAGACGGATGCCATGGCCGCAATTTGGGATTTCCTATCAAAACAATTTGAGCTATTTTTGATCTACAAGCCACCCCAATGCTTCCTACCAAGTTTCTAGTAAGTTGGCCTTTCAGTTCAGAAGAAGAAGCGAAAAATAGATTTTCACGATGGCCGCCATCTTGGATTTCCGATCAGAATGATTTTAGCTATTTTTGATCTACAAGTCATCCCAATGCTTCCTACCAATTTTCAAATCAATTGGCCTTTTGGTTCAGGAAAATAAGTGAAAAAAAGAGTTTCAAGATGGCCGCCATGGTGGCCATCTTGGATTTCCCATCCAAACAATTTAAACTACTTTAGATCTACAAGTCACCCCAATGCTTCCTACCAAGTTTAGAGTCAATTGGCCTTTCACTTCAGGAGAAGAAGCGAAAAACTGATTTTCAAGATGGCTGTCATGGCGGCCATCTTGGATTTTCTACAGGGACGATTTTAGCTATTTTTTTATCTACATATCACCCCGATGCTTCCTACCAAGTTTCAAGTCAATTGGCTTTTGGGTTTAGGAGAAGAAACGAAAAATAAATTTTCAAGATGGACACCATGGTGGCCATCTTGGATTTCCGTTCAGCACTATTTTAGCTATTTTTGATCTACAAGTCACCCTGATAATTCCTATCAAGTTTGGAGTCAATTGGCCTTTTGGTTCAGGAGAAGAAGTGAAAAATAGACTTTCAAGATGGTGGCCATCTTGGATTTCTGATCGGAACGACTTTAGTTATTTTTGATCTACAAGTCATACCGATGCTTCCTACCAAGTTTCGAGTCAATTGGTTTCTGGGTTTAGGAGAAGAAATGAAAAATAGATTTTCAAGATGGCCAGCTGATCTACAAGTCACCTTGATGCTTCGTACCAAGTTTGGAGTCAATTGGCCTTTTGGTTCAGGAGAAAAAGTCAAAAATAGATTTTCAGCCATGATCGGAATTATTTTAGCTATTTTGATCTACAAGTCATACCAATGCTTCCTACTAAGTTTCGAGTGATTTGGCTTTTGGGTTCAGGAGAAAAAGCGAAAAATAGATTTTCAAGATGGCCGCCATGGCGGCCATCTTGGATTTCCGATCAGAATGATTTTATCTATTTTTGATCTACAAGTCACCCCAATGCTTCCTACTAAGTTTCGAGTTAATTGGCCTTTTCTGTTCAGGAGGAGAAGCGAAAAATAGAGTTTCAAGATGGCGACCATGGGGGCCATCTTGGATTTCCAATCGGAACAATTTTAGCTATTTTTGATCTACAAGTCACCCTGATGCTTCCTACTAAGTTTGGAGTCAATTGGCTTTTGGGTTTAGGAGAAGAAGCGAAAAATAGATTTTCAAGATGGCTGCCATGTCGGCTATCTTGGATTTCCGATCGGCATGATTTTAGCTATTTTTGACCTATAAGTCACCCCGATGCTTCCTACCAAGTTTGGAGTCAATTTGCCTTTTGGTTCAGGAGAAGAAGCAAAAAATAGATTTTCAAGATGGCGGCCATCTTGGATTCCCGACTGGAACGATTTTAGCTATTTTTGATCTACAAGGATGCTTCCTACCTAGTATCGAGTCAATTGGCCCAGAGGTTAGGAGGAGTAGGCTTTTAAAGCAATTGTTGATGCCGCATGATGGACATTGACTGACCACAATAGCTCACCATAAAGTGTTCAGGTGAGCTAATAAGTATACATGTCGAGTCAAAATAATACTAATTTTATTACCTCTGATAATGCAAAACATATAGGTTCAGAGACTTAATTAACTATTCTGCACGAATATAACTGGAATATATATATATATATATATATATATATATATATATATATATATATATATATATATATATATATATATATATATATATATATATACAATAATAGAATATTCTTGTTTTGAATAAATTGTTAAACGTAACAATTTATTCAAGTAGAAAAAATAATTTAGATTATAATTAGTAGAAAAAATAATTTAGATTATAATTATCTATAAGATGTTCCATTTCATGGATAAATCATACATCGTGACGGTTAGATTATCCAAAGAAACTAGATATAAAATAGCTCTAAGGATTTTATAAAATGACAAACAATCTATTTATTATATAATTTAGTCTTGAACGTTTAAATAGTTTACGACAAATTTCTTAATAACTGAAACCTCCTGAAATATCACAATTTTCTATACTTTTATCAAATTTCAGGAAGGAAGGAGGGACTCTCAAGATCTATGTGTAGATGGGGAGATTGATTGATTGTGTTGGGGTTTAACGACACGTCAACCCTTGAGGGTCATTTTGTGTCGTCTCCCAGAGAAAGGGAGAAAAGAGATAGAAGAGAGAGTAGAGGAGATGAAAGAGAGGGACAGGGAAGAAAGAGGAACAGGAAAGAAAGTGAAGAAACAGAAGAAATAAAAACATTCCCCCTCTACCCTTACCCACTACAAGGATAGCAGGCCTTGCCCAATTGTAAGCCAATATCAGTTGGACGCCCCGGTGATGTAAGATACACAGCACCTTCGCACCGCCCGACCACCCCAGATAGATGGGGAGAGTAATTACATCACTATTGTGTTACAAACAATTCTTAACACAAGAGTGGAAGTTGTAATTTTGTCGGTTTCCTCTTGGTGTCTGGGAGGGACTGCGCGGTTTGTGATTGTGGCGCTCCCTGGGCTTTTCTCTTACCTTTTTTTGTATAGTGTTTTTATTTTTTTTATTTGTTAAAATTCTATGTCATATTAGTTGAAGACAGATGTAAATTCCTCTTCAACCAAATGTAACGAATAGAAACTCATTATTTTTCTGTTCGAAGACAGAAAAAGAGTTCCTTATCGATAATGATTGTATCAATGAGATAAGACAGTAATTGGAACCTAATGGATGTATTCTCCCTAAACTGAGCCGTAGGAGTGTATCCATGATATAAACTGAAAGATTGTCAGTAGCTTGACTTAACAAGCTCAATAGCAAATGAAGGCTCCTGAGTAATCAGACATAGTTGTTACAAACTGAAGTCTGAGTAATTGTTTGTTTAAGAATGTGTCAATAAGATTTTTTAAACGAATAAAACGAAATGTAAGTAGGTCAATCTAACTATTAAAACAAGTTTCACTTGCTATAATCAATGATAATATGAAGACAGATATATATCTGAACATATATAATATCTCCAATTATTATCAAATAATTCTTTAATGACCTATTAACGTAAATTCATGACGATAACGTCCATTTACAATATGTATAAATGTACAACTTAAGGTACATTCCCAATTGTTTAACCAAACAACTAGGAAGATCTGACAGAAAGCGTAAGTGCGGAACTTCCTAATATGTAAAGCTTAATTGTATAAGAAAATCATTATAATTTATTGAGACAGTCCAGTCTTATGACAATATCGATACGTCCTGATTTGATTGTCTTTATATTCAATTAGTAATATCCATCGACGGATACTGCCATATTATATTTAGGGGGCAACACATCCGGTAGATCGAGATTTTCCAGATTTGTACCCTTTCCATTACTCGTTAATGGAACATTGTATTCTTTATAACAAGAAGAAAAACTGGTTCCTATTATCAGAACGGACAATAGATGAGGAATGTAATTGTGTTTCCTATTATTGGAATGGATCATAGATGAGGAATGTAATTGTATTTGGTCCTAAATTATTAGACTGATGTAAAGGACTTTATTTCCTCACTGTTTCATAAATATACAAACTTTCTTACATTGTCATAACTGTTGACCTACAAAGATAGACAATGGAATAGCTGATTTATGACTTATAATTGCCACTGACATTTAGAGGAGGTAAACTACTCTTTACGTTAATTCCCCTCTTAGAAATTTCCTTTGTATCATACTTTAAGGAATATATATTAGACCTATAACATACATCTGTTTAGGTCCAAAACATTATTGGCTGCGGTCACCGGAATAACCGAAATAAAAAAAATCACCGAAATCACCACCGAAATCACCATGGAAATCACCGAAATCACCATCAAGGGGTGGGATGGGGGTGATGTTGGGTGTAGTGGGGTTGGTAGGTGTGAGTAAAGGTGGGTAGAAGTTAAGTTATGGTAAAGGTGGGTAGAAGTTATGGTGGAATTTGGTTACGTAGGGTGAATAAGGCTATCGAATGTGGCCCCGAATGTGGCGAGTTTTATACCTAAATCTTGGTGGAAATAATTGAAATCACCGTTGTTTTATAAAGTTCTGGACACAAATCATACTGTCATATGATGGGGGATGGGTAGGGTGGTAAGACAATGACAGGGTATGCTGTGTTATGCAAGCTGAGTATGGTTATCGAAGGGCCCGGACCAGTAGTGTAATGAACTCCCAAAGGAAATCACCGTTCTTTAGTTATGCGCGATACCTTGCACATCCTTAGGCGCAAAACCAAACAACATAATCAACAGGTATAATTAAATCATCACTGTAAATTGAAAAATATCAAAAGAAATCACCGACAGTCAGCTAAGAATGGATGAATGAATGAAGGAAGAAAGGAAGGAAGGAAGGAACAAATGAATGAATGGAAAAGAAATTAATAAATCAATTAGACTTCAGAAAAACAAGACATGTGTTCATGCAGGCCCGTATCCTCAAACGCGCCCACGGAGGTGGGGTGTATTTATCTCCATTTTTTAAATTATGTCCATGAAATATCGTTTGTCATTTGTGTCAGAAATTACTTATTTCTGCTTTTTAGCATAGTACATGGTGTGTGGATATTTGTTAGGTATAAGCAGGAATGCAAAATTCAGGGAACGCCACAATCAGAAGATGAGGCCAACTCACGGCACCCAGAGGAAGAAAATAAATGGACAAGTAGCATTATATGGACAGACAAACAAGCAAATGACTCAGCTCTAATAGTGATTCCCCAATTATACCCTTAACTTATCTCGCCCCTACCTACCAAACGACCCCTAACCCATCCCTACCCTATCCTGATCCACCCTAACGTATCATACCTCCCCCCACCCCACCCTTCCATGGTGATTTCTGTGATTTCCGTTATTCCGGTGACCCTGTTGGCTGTATAGGTTTCTAAGTGTTCCCATAGCCAAATATTTTATATTAAGAAGTCAAACTCTATATTTTGGAATTAGATTTGTAACTTGAACTAAACTGACAGATTAAGGCAATAAAACAATAACGTATTAAATTTATTAATGCCTTTACTGATTATTTACCTACTCTAAGAATCTGAACAAGACCTGTGTGACATGGACTCTTGTTATAGGAGTAAATAATAGAGGAAGTAGAGCTACTCGTAGTATAATACTCCTGAAGAAATTTGCTTTTATATTAAACTTAAGGATTATGATTAATATAGACCTATACTATACGTTAATTAGGTCTGACTGTTTATCAGCTATATGGTTTTCTAACATTACCATAGCCAAAGTGTTAATTTACTATCCTCAGAAGAAATAAACTTATTGTTGTAAGTTCTTAATCTGAGAATTGAATTAACTGGAACATTTCTCGTATAGACTAAAATGATCCAGAATTTAAGTACTGCAAAATAAAAGGATGTATCGAATTAAAATATGCCTTAACATACATATAAATATCTTATTAATGATTTACTTTTCCCAGAGTCTGGACAGGACATGACTGACCTGTACTCTTTTAACAGATATTAACAGTTGACGACGCATAAAATTAATATGGGAGTAATAGCTTAAATTACTGGTTGTTTCTTGTACCTCTACCACACTTTCTATGCTCATCGTTAGAATCTAGAGTGGACGTTTGATTAAATTAGCTTTTATTTATAATACATACTCGAGTCAATTTTTAAACAACTGATGAGTATGTTTAACCAAGTCTATCCCGTATAACTCTGGATACACTTGGGATTATTTCTATTATATAGAAAATAAATAATAAGGAAATTAGCACGACCGTAACAGTTCCATTCCTGATAGAATAAATAGAAAGCATGATCTTCCTAAAATTCTCAGAAACATGCTCGGGCTTAAAAAAAAAACCCAAAAAACATAGTTATATTATTGAAGGATCAGTCTTCTAATTTGTAGACTGTCCTTTGTTTAGATCTATGATACCTTTATGGTAATAATTTTTAAAGAAAAGAACAGAAGATCGAATACTTCCTTTCTTATACCTATACTGATTTCTTTGTCTCTGTGCTGTTGCATACAGAGAATAAAGAAACTGAAGAAGAAATAAGTAAAAGTCCAACTATATTTTGTCATCTTCGTATAATATAAAACAAATTTATGGAGCTCACCCCCTGCAGTAAGGCCTAATGGGGAGAGGATCCATAAAGCGTTAGTCTCTTTCAAAATGTATTAAAGAGGAACATATTTATATTTTTAAAGTATTGTCAGATGTTCAATAACAATACTAAATATTGATAACATTAAAAACTCTTTATATTATTAATCATTAAACTAAAAAATTTGTTCATAATTGAAAAATCTGATTCAATTATGAATAAAAATATCTAGGATTCTGAGTCTAATTCGATAATGACTGGACAGAATTCCAAGATATAAATGGTTACTCGGTATTCGAACCCAACACTGTCATTCTATAACCTGTAACCACTGATTTTACTGGTCTATGATGCTATGTGAGCAGTAATAGGTTGTCTGGGGACTAGTGACTGCTATCCAGTCACTAGTAATGGGACATAATGACTGGTGCCTGGATGACTGGTGACTGGTGCCCGCTGAATAGCTGACTGGATTAGATGCCCAGTGAATAATTGACTGGTGAATAGTTGACTGGTGCCTGGTTGACGGGCCTAGTTGACTGGTGACTGGCTGCCCGGTGCCTGGTAGCACATTGCCTGGCTGACCGGAGATAATTCTCCCATGTTGCCTGGTTGACTGATGCCTGGTGAAGCTGATGTAGAGTGACTGGTTGACTGGTGCCTGGTGGACTTAGACTTCACCGAGTATTTATAGCACCTATAAAGATGCCACCCAGATGGGTCCTACCCCTGGCAGTATAGCCCTGTAGAGTGGTGTCCCATCAGTAAAGAATTGTCGTATAACCCAAAAGGGTTGACAAGTTCTTTACTAATCAGCTTCTCCACCCTAGAAATCTTCAGCCAATTCGTAGTTATCTGCAAGATATCAATACTCGTCCAGTTATTACAGATCATGTCAATAAATAACCTGAAACAGAAAGAACAAGTTAAATTTGTTTGTGTTGAGGTTTTACGGCCCAGTCAACCCAATGGGGTCATGTCGAGCGTGGTCAGTTTACCTAACCACACATTTACTGGGCAGGCTTAGTCCTCAAAGCGGTTAACCAGTATTGTGCACATTCTTTCGCCAGAAACTGACAACTGCCCTTCTTGAATCAGCGGAAGGGAGAGAATGACCGTAGAAAATATTTCATGATCAATCTCCATGAAAGAATGTTGCCAACCTCGACGAACAAGTTAAATACTTGAGTTATTATGCATGACTTCCAAACCGAATATGAGCGTTGTGCCAATAAATACGAAAGTCGCGAAAAGGCATGAGGCAAATCAATGATAAAAAATAACAAGAAATTGAAAATCGATTAAAAGAAAACAAAAGAATCTTCAGTGAAAGGAATGAGAAAGGAACATAAGAAAACAGGAACTAAGAAAATAGACTGGAGGAAAAGAAAGAAATTTAGACTTTTCATCACCAGTAAAAAATCCTATTTATTTTCTTTGTTCCACAGAAAAGAACCTGACAAGTGATCATTTAAACGGGACGTTACGTCACACAGGTAACTGCCTTAGGGACCTTCTGGATTAAGACTCCTTAAGATGACTGAACTGTCGTTTTTTTCTGTGGAAGATGTGAAATATAGAATAGCACATTATCTATAGGTTAATGTATTATGCAGTTAAAACAACAGGACAAGATTTTGAATCACAGAAGGTTTTGTTTACTCTGATAATTTTTTGTAAGTTCAAGAAAGAAAAGAAACTTTGCAAAAGAGTTTTTTTTTTTCTTCATAATTTTAAACACACCTACACAGTGCAGAGGAAGGAGCAAACCATCTCCAGGAAACAAGACCTTTATCACTACAACATGCTTTTATCACTTCATCATTTGTTGTAGAAAGTGAGTTTCAGGAAAATCACTTTGAACTTAAGCTTTGTGTGATTTTTTTTTACTTCATACACATAATCTGCCAGGGGACAAAAACAGATAACACTAGATGGATAAAATAAAATAAACTAACATAAGTTTTGGTCACTTGAATTATTTTGAGATAAGTGTCAAATATCAAAACCCTAGCTCAAAACTCAAATACTTTCTGAGATAAGTCTGTCAAATATCAAAACCCTAGCTCAAATACTTTCTGAGATAAGTCTGTCAAGTATCAAAACCCTAGTTCAAATACTTTCTGAGATAAGGCTATCAAATATAAAAACCCTAGTTCAAATACTTTCTGAGATAAGTCTGTCAAATATCAAAATCCTAGCTGAAACACTTTCTGAGATAAGTCTGTCAAATATCAAAACCCTAGTTCAAATACTTTCTGAGATGTCTGTCAAGTATCAAAACCCAAGTTCAAATATTTTCTGAGATAAGGCTATCAAATATCAAAACCCTAGTTCAAATACTTTCTGAGATAAGTCTGTCAAATATCAAAACCCTAGCTGAAATACTTTCTGAGATAAGGCTATCAAATATCAAAACCCTAGTTCAAATACTTTCTGAGATAAGGCTATCAAATATCAAAACCCTAGCTCAAATACTTTCTGAGATAAGGCTATCAAATATCATAACCGTAGCTCAAATACTTTCTGAGATAAGTCTGTCAAGTATCAATACCATAGCTCAAATACTTTCTGAGATAAGTCTGTCAAGTATCAATTCCATAGCTCAAATACTTTCTGAGATAAGTCTGTCAAGTATCAATACCGTAGCTCAAATACTTTCTGAGATATGGCTATCAAATATCAAAACCCTAGCTCAAATACTTTCTGAGGTAAGTCTGTCAAGTATCAATACCGTAGCTCAAATACCTTCTGAGATAAGGCTATCAAATATTAAAACCATAGTTCAAATACTTTCTGAGATAAGGCTGTCAAGTATCAATACTGTAGCTCAAATACTTTCTGAGATAAAGCTATCAAATATCAAAACCATAGCTCAACTACTTTCTGTGATAAGTCTGTCAAATATCAAAACCCTAGCTGAAACACTTTCTGAGATAAGGCTATCAAATATCAAAACCCTAGTTCAAATACTTTCTGAGATGTCTGTCAAATATCAAAACCCTAGCTCAAATACTTTCTGAGATAAGTCTGTCAAGTATCAAAACCCAAGTTCAAATATTTTCTGAGATAAGGCTATCAAATATCAAAACCCTAGTTCAAATACTTTTTGAGATAAGTCTGTCAAATATCAAAACCCTAGCTGAAATACTTTCTGAGATAAGGCTATCAAATATCAAAACCCTAGCTCAAATACTTTCTGTGATAAGGCTATCAAATATCAAAACCCTAGCTCAAATACTTTCTGAGATAAGGCTATCAAATATCATAACCGTAGCTCCAATACTTTCTGAGATAAGTCTGTCAAGTATCAATACCATAGCTCAAATACTTTCTGAGATAAGTCTGTCAAGTATCAATACCATAGCTCAAATACTTTCTGAGATAAGTCTGTCAAGTATCAATACCGTAGCTCAAATACTTTCTGAGATATGGCTATCAAATATCAAAACCCTAGCTCAAATACTTTTTGAGGTAAGTCTGTCAAGTATCAATACCGTAGCTCAAATACCTTCTGAGGTAAGGCTATCAAATATTAAAACCATAGTTCAAATACTTTCTGAGATAAGGCTGTCAAGTATCAATACTGTAGCTCAAATACTTTCTGAGATAAAGCTATCAAATATCAAAACCATAGCTCAACTACTTTCTGAGATAAGGCTATCAAATATTAAAACCCTAGTTCAAATACTTTCTGAGATAAGGCATTCAAAGATCCAAACCCTAGTTCAAATACTTTCTGAGATAAGGCTATCAAATATCAAAACCCTAGCTAAAATACTTTCTGGGATAAGTGTGTCAAGTATCAATACCTTAGCTCAAATACTTTCTGAGATAAGGCTATCAAATATCAAAACCCTAGCTGAAATACTTTCTGATATAAGGCTATCAAATATCAAAACCCTAGTTCAAATACTTTCTGAGATAAGTCTGTCAAATATCAAAACCCCTAGCTCAAATACTTTCTGAGATTAGTCTGTCAAGTATCAATACCGCAGTTCAAATACCTTCTGAGATAAGGCTATCAAATATCAAAGCCCTAGTTCAAATACTTTATAAGATAAGTCTGTCAAGTATCAATACCACAGCACAAATACCTTCTGAGATACGTCTGTCAAGTATCAATACTGTAGCTCAAATACTTTCTGATATAAGTCTGTCAAATATCAATACTGTAGCTAAAAAAAATTCTGAGATAAGTCTGTCAAGTATCAATATTGTAGCTCAGATACCTTCTGAGATAAGGCTATCAAATATCAATCCCTAGTTCAAATTCTTTCTGAGATAAGTCTGTCAAGTTCAATACTGTAGCTAAAATACCTTCAGAGATAAGTCTGTCAAGTATCAATACCGTAGCTCAAATACTTTCTGAGATAAGTCTGTTAAGTATTAATACCACAGCTCAAATACTTTCTTGGATAAGGCTATCAAATGTCAAAACCCTAACCTAAATACTTTCTGAGACAAAGCTATCAAATATCAAAATCCTAGTTCAATTACCTTCTGGGATAAGGCTGTCAAGTATCAATACCATAGCTCAAATACTTTCTGAGATAAGGTTATCAAATATCAAAACCTTAGCTCAAATACTTTCTGAGACAAGGCTATCAAATATCAAAACCCTAGTTAAAATACTCTGGGATAAGTTTGTCAAGTATCAATGCCGTAGCTCAAAATACTCTCTGACATATGGCTATCAAATATCAAAACCCTAGCTCAAATACTTTCTGAGATAAGGCTATCAAATATCAAATCTAGCTCAAATAAATTCTGAGATAAGGCTATCAAATATCAAAAGCCTAGTTCAAACACTTTCTGAGATAAGGCTATCAAATATCAAAACCCTAGTTCAAATACTTTCTGAGATAAGTCTATCAGATATCAAAACCCTAGCTC
Organism: Anodontia alba; assembly: GCA_964016985.1. Lineage (NCBI taxonomy): Eukaryota > Metazoa > Mollusca > Bivalvia > Lucinida > Lucinidae > Anodontia > Anodontia alba. The sequence continues at coordinate 40,748,455 of OZ024828.1, forward strand.
AAATACTTTCTGGGATAAGTCTGTCAAGTATCAAAACCCTAGTTCAAATACTTTCTGAGACAAGGCTATCAAATATCAAATCCCTAGCTCAAACACTTTCTGAGACAAGGCTATCCAATATCAAAACACTAGCTCAAATACTTTCTGGGATAAGTGTGTAAAGCATCAATACCGTAGCTCAAATACTTTCTGAGATAAGGCTATCAAATATCAAAACCCTAGCTCAAATACTTTTTGAGACAAGGCTATCAAATATCAAAACCCTAGCTCAAATACTTTCTGAGATAAGTATGTCAAGTATCAATACCATATCTCAAATACCTTCTGAGATAAGGCTATCAAATATCAAAACCCTTGTTCAAATACCTTCTCAGATAAGTCTGTCAAGTCTCTATACCATAGCTCAAATACTTTCTGAGATAAGTCTGTCAAGTATCAATACCGTAGCTCAAATACTTTCTGAGATAAGTTTGTCATGTATCAATACCGTAGTTCAAATACTTTCTTAGATTAGGCTATCAAATATCAAAACCCTTGTTCAAATACTTTCTGAGATAATGCTACCAAATGTCAATACCCTAACCTAAATACTTTCTGAGACAAGGCTATCAAATATCAAAACCCTAGTTCAAATACTTTCTGGGATATGTCTGTCAAGTATCAATACCGCAGTTCAAATACTTTCTGAGATAAGGCTATCAAATATCAAAACCCTAGCTCAAATACTTTCTGAGATAAGGCTATCAAATATCAAAACCCTAGTTAAAATACTTTCTGAGATAAGGCTATCAAGTATCAAAACCCTAGTTCAAATACTTTCTGAGATGAGGTTATCAAATATCAAAACCCTAGCTCAAATACTTTCTAGGATAAGTCTGTCAAATATCACTACCATAGCTCAAATACTTTCTAAGATAAGGCTATCAAATATCAAAACCCTAGCTCAAATACCTTTTGAGATAAGGCTATCAAATATCAAAACCCTAGTTCAAACACTTTCTGAGATAAGGCTATCAAATATCAAAACCCTAACCTAAATACTTTCTGATTTATCTTGTACACAAGGTAAAGTGTGACGAACAAACAAAGTAAAAGCTGAACTTTTCCAAAGATGGGGGCATAATAAGAATTGGAAAAGCAGCTTAGTTGGAAGTCATGTAAACAAAGAGGGCATAATAAGAATTGGAAAAGCTAAGCTGCTTGTAAAGGATGGATGTGAAGACTAAGGATGGATGTGAAGTGATCACATTAGCTTATCTTGACCCTTCCATTTAGATGAGCTAAAATGTACAGAGTTATGACTGTTGTCCTTGGCACATTACCTGATGAGGTTATATATCAGTAAACATTCTGTGAATAATGGTTTGAGTTATGAAGGGAATAAGTATTTCATAAATGTTTTTACAATGGGCGAAAATCGATTAACAAGGCCTATCACTGGGCAGTAATGCTCACCTCAAATCATGCTCATTCATCATATAACAAGAATTCCGCGGAAGGCGTCGTCGCACCTGCTGGGGCAAAAGTCACAGGAGCCACAATCAGAACATGGTTATTAAATAAGTTTATTTCATTCTTAGCAGTGCTTAGTTGGAAAACTGGGTTGAAAAAAATGTAGACAAAGTGCCTAGTGGGGCACATATATTCCAGGCCAGTGCCATTCCCTCTAATGGCTATATCTTCAGCACTGACTTTTCGTATTATACAGCTCAATGATAATGGAACGTCGACGTAAAATGTGTAAAAGTCATTGGAGCGTGAAATATACGTCAAGGTCACCGGGTCAAGGTACCTGCTAAGTCAGTACATCAAGGAGAAGCACTATGCAAGATATGGTGGTTGTAGGCCTTATAGTTGAGGAGTTATCAAACATCAATGTAAAATGGTCAAGATCACCGGGTCAAGGTACCTGCCAAGCCAGTGCAATGAGTGAAGCACTATGCAAGGTTTAGTGGTTGTAGGTCTTATATTTGAGGAGATACCGAACATCAACATAAAATGTGTCAAAGTCACTGGAGTGCAAAATATAGGTCAAGGTCACCAGGTCAAGGTACCTGCCGAGTCAGTACATCAAGAAGAAGCATTATACAAGGTTTGGTGGTTGAAGGCCTTACAGTTGAGGACATATGGAAGGGTGACATAAAAGGTGTAAAAGTCAATGGAGCGCGAAATATAAGTCAAGGTCACCGAGTCAATATACCTGCGGAGTCCGTACATTGAGGAGAAGCACTATGCAAGGTTTGGTGGTTGTAGGCCTTATAGTTGAGGAGATATTGAACGTCGACGTAAAATGTGTAAAAGGCACTGGAGCGCAAAATATAGGTCAAGGTCACCGGGTCAAGATACCTGTCAAGTCAGTACATCTAGGAGAAGCACTATGCAAGGTTTGGTGGCTAGAAGTCATACACTTGAGGAGATCTGGCATGTTGACGTAAATTATGTCAAAGTCACTGCAGCCAAAATATAGGTCAAGGTCACCAGGTCAAGGTATCTGTCAGTACATTAAGAAGAAGCACTTTGCAAGGCTTGATGGTTGTAGGCCTTATAGTTGAGGAGATATCGAACGTCGATGCAAAATGTGTCAAAGTCACTGGAGTGCAAAATATAGGTCAAGGTCACAGGGTCAAGGTACCTGCCGAGTCAGTACATCTAGGAGAAGCACTATGTAAGGTTTGGTAGTTGTACACCTTATAGTTGAGAAGATCTGGAACGTCAATGTAAATTGTGTCAAAGTCACTGGAGCGTAAAATATAGGTCAAGGTCACTGGGTCAATGTACCTGCCAAGTCAGGAAGATGTGTCATTCAAGGTATGATAGTTGTTGTAGAATTGTAGTTGATTAGAATACTAACTTTGACGTAAATGTCGAACTTCGAGATAAATGTTGAGACGGACGGACGGACAAACAGACGGACAACGGAAAAGGGGATGCCTATGTCGCAAAGTCAGGAGGTCAGGGAGATGTTTCATGCAAAGTCTGATGGTTGTTTAGTCTTGTAATTAATTAGAATACTAACTTAGACATAAATGTCGAACTTCGACATAAGTGTTGACAGACGGATGGATGGACGAACGGATGAACAGACAGACGAACGGAAAAGTGGACGCCTATGTCGCAAAGACAGGAGGTCAGGGAGATGTTCCATGCAAGGTTTGATGGCTGTTTAGTCTTGTAATTGGTAAGTATACTAACTTTGACATAAATGTCGAACTTTGACATAAATGTTGACAGGCGGACAGACAAACAGAAAAGCGGATGCCTACGTCGCAAAGTCAGGAGGTCAGAGAAATGTTTCATGCAAGGTTTGATTGTTGTTTAGTCTTGTTGTTGATTAGAATACTAACTTTGACATAAATGTCGAACTTTGACATAACAGAACTGTTAACAGATGGACGGACGAACAGACAGAGGAACTGAAAAGCGGGCACCTATGTCGCAAAGTCTGGAGGTCAGGGAGATGTTTCATGCAAGGTTTGATGGTTGTTTAGTCTTGTAATTGATAAGTATACTAACTTTGACATAAATGTCGAACTTCGACATAAATGTTGACAGATGGACAGACAAACAGAAAAGCGGATGCCTACGTCTCAAAGTCAGGAGGTCAGAGAAATGTTTCGTGCAAGGTTTGATTGTTGTTTAGTCTTGTTGTTGATTAGAATACTAACTTTGACATAAATGTCGAACTTTGACATAACAGAACTGTTAATAGATGGACGGACGAACTGACAGACGAATGGAAAAGCGGGCACCTATGTCGCAAAGTCAGGAGGTCAGGGAGATGTTTCATGCAAGGTTTGATGGTTGTTTAGTCTTGTAGTTGATTAGAATACTAACTTTGACATAAATGTCGAACGTTGACATTGACAAACGGACGGACGGACGGAAAAGCGGACGCCTATATCACACCCTGCTACAAGCAGGTGCGACAATAAATAACTTGACCTCAGGGTCACTGCTGGGGTAGAGGGGTATTGCTTTCAGAAAAGTATCTAACACCAGTCTAAATATCAACTACATCCATACAGGCATAAAGCAGGTAATGCTTTATATTTGTAGAAAATTAGATTAGTTATGGAGTGGGAAGGATTTGTGACAAGAATTCTGCAGTGTCACACCTGCCAGTATCATAAGTTAAAAATTCGTGTAAAGTATGACAAGTTAAAAATTCATGTAAAGTCGCTGGATTGTGATGTGTAGGTCAGAGTCAAAAAACAATACCACACTGTAAGATTCCCTGTAAGTAAGGAAGTTTTGATGACTATAAGTCATATGGCTAATCAGAAATGGAGTTAAATGCAAAGGTTGATGCAAAAAATGACAACCCATCAGATGATGAAATACAGGTCAAAGTCATCTGACCACCAAATATAGGTCAAGGTTATACATGTAAGCAGGATAGCACCAAGTTAGATGATTGTAGGGGTTAATCAGAAATGGAGCTAAACACTAGAGTTGACGTAAAAAAAAAAACAAACAAAAAAACTAGAGCTGGTGTTTGTAAAACACTATGCCCCCAACTGCCTGACTCTAACACTGCTTGAATCCAACACTGCTTGCCCATGACGGTAACAACAGTACAAATATATGAGATTTCAATGTTATTTTATCAAAGGGAAATAACTCTAAAATAGGAGATAATTGGGATAAGAGAAAAGTACGGGTCAAAATATGAAATTTCAAAACATTAGCATACATGGTTCTAAACTTATGCTATACACAATAAAGCAACGACATTAAATAGCCAGAAATTGTGAAGGGCCATAACTCCAACATTTCATTTAGTTGGTTCAAAATTTAATCAGGTGATCTCCTCCTCAATCCCGATCAGTATACCAAATATCATGGCTCTGGCTTAAATACTTTTTGAGATATCTTGCTGACAAGGTCAAAATGCCTAGAACTACAAACGGCAATAACTACGTTGATTTTTCATGGAATTCCCTAAAAAACAAATCAGGTAATCTCCACATCATCCCCAATCAGCATATAATATTTCAAGACCCTAGCTTAAGTACTTTTCGAGACATCTTGCTGACAAGGTCAAAATGCGCAGAAGCGCAAAGGGCCGTAACTTTATCAATATTTTCATGGAATTCTCTCAAAATATAATCAGGTAATTTACACATCATTCCCACTCACTATATCGAATTTCAAGAACCCAGCTTAAATACTTTTCAAGATATCTTGCTCACAAGATTTAAATCTGATTTTTTTCAAAGGGGCATAACTCTAAACAAACATGCTGGACAAGGAAAAAAAATATGGGTCAGCTATTTTTTCATTGGGAACCCTAATATAAAATTTCAAAACCCTAGCATGCAGGGTTTTTAAGATATGGCATGCACAAAAAAGCTTGACGAACGGACAAACGAAGGCAAAATAATATGCCCCATCAATTTCATTTGAAACTGGGAGCATAATCAGGTCATCTACTCATCGCTACCAATCTATTCATCAAGTTTCAAGGCTCCAGCTTCAATAGTTTTTAGATATTTTGCTGACAAGGGAAACATGCCCAAATTATAAAGGGCCATTACTTACGAAATATTTTTCAGAATTTACATAAAAGTTAATCAGGTCATCTACTCATCATTACCAATCAATTCACCAAGTTTCAAGTCTCTAGCTCTAACAATTTGCGAGATATTTTGCTAACAAGATAAAAATGTAAAAAATTACAAAGGGCCATAACAATAAGTATTTTTCAAAATTTATGCAAAAATTAATCAGGTTGTCTACTCAACACTACTAGTCTATTCATCAAGTTTCAAGGCTCTAGCTCCAACGCTTTTTGAGATATTTTGCTGACAAGGTAAAAATGGCCAAAATTACAAAGGGCCATAACTCCTGAAGTATTTTTCAGAATTTCTTCAAAAGTTAATCAGGTCATCTACTCATCACTATAAATCCATTTATTAAGTTTCAAGGCTCTAGCTCAGTAGTATAGGGAATAAGGGTTCTGGACCACTTCCAGATCGGCCGAGCTTCAGCTTCTCCCGAGACCCCCAAGCGAGCGTAGTGAGAGCCCCTGGGGACGGCCCCCACCCCCGCCGGCCTTGGGGCTCACCTATTAAAGAAGTAGGCGACTGCAGATATACTAATACAAGCAATATGCCTAAGGGATACAACACATGCAAATGGCTGACCTTGAGTTCAACGGAGCTCTGTGGTTTTGTTTGTTTGTTTGTGTTAAGGTTTTACGGCCCAGTCAACCCAATGGGGTCATGTCGAGCGCGGTCAGTTTACCTAACCACACGTTTACTGGGCAGGCTTAGTCCTCTAAGCGGTTAACCAGTATTGTGCACATTCTTTCGCCAGAAACTGACAACTGCCCTTCTTGAATCAGCGGAAGGGAGAGAATGACCATAGAAAATATTTCATGATCAATCTCCACGAATGAATGTTACCGACCTCGGCGGGGGTTGAACCCGCGACCTCCTGGTCTCCAGTCGGACGGCGCATCCAACTGAGCCACCGAGGCCGGCGAGCTCTGTGGTAAAAGCTGTCTTACGGACTTTTGTAAAGTTCATCTAGTGAGACTCCGTAAAGGCTCACTCACTCAGCCCTGCCGGGGTTGTGGGGTTGGGGTTACGAACAAGCAACAGCTCTGTTGTCAGTGCGGGTACAGGATTGAGCAGTGTCGTGCAGCAAGAGCGGTACGAAAGGAATTTGCGCGCCTCGCCGCCAACGAAATTTTGATTTAGAGAAAGCAATTCAAAAGATATACCCATATATATATTCCATTTAGAGAAAGCGACTCAAGGGATATAATACCATCTTTCATTTAGAGAAAGCGATTCAAGGGATATGCCCACACTACCTTCCATTTAGAGAAAGCGATTCAAGGGATATACTTACTATAGCATATTTTTGGTTAGGGCTACCAAGATTTCAGCGGCTATTTTCGGAAACACGCCCGCCATCGGTTGCCCAAACTTCCAATTAGAGAAATAGTAGACCAAGGCATATCGAGCAACCAAAAATTGCCCAAACTTCTATCTAGAGAAATAGTAGTCCAAGGTATTCCAAGCGACCAAATCGACACCGGCGCGCTAGGGCTACAAGATGACTGTACAAGCAATGTTCCAGGCCATGGGCCTACGATCTGAAAAGGCAGTTTCCGCCTACCTTCTCCTGGAGAATGCATACGAGAGCAACCTTGTGTCGGACATCTCCAAAGTCGACTGTCTGACAGGCAGCTTGGGCCGCACGCACCTATGTCCCCCACCCCCTCCCCGGCCTTCCGACGTTCGTCAACGACGTCTATGTATTTGGCTACTTGCGCCGCGAGGACTGCGTGTTCCATGGCGGGTTGTTCTTGCACAACCGGGGAGGACAGCTCTGCGAAGCATACCATTGCACGGATATCTACCGCCGTTCGCGAGTGCATGGGGACGGCCCCCGACGGCACTACCCGCGGCCACATGCAGGCAAACATCGTCCACACAATCGCAGCCCGAGACAACGCTGAAGGCGGCGCTATCCGAGCAACGGTCTCCAGGATCGAGTAGGATACCGGCAAAAAGGCGCAGGCAAAGTGGCGAGAGCTATACCCGGATACAGAACCGGCCAGCCTCTTTGTGTCCGAAATCCCTATGGACGAACTGCAAGCCTCCTTGCCTGCCTTCAAACGCCTGCTGTTGGCCCACGGCTACAGCATCTATTGTATCAACTACACACAGGATTTCTCGGGGGTTCTCGACAGGGAGGCGCTTGTGGACCACCTCTGCGCTTCCGAAGGCTTTCACGAGCAAGGCGACCTGGCGTCCGCCATGCGCACAGACGAGCCCAAGATATTGGCGAACACCGATAGCTTTGGGGGCCATGTCTGCACATGGGTGCGCACAAGCAAAGCTGGGTACACGGTCCGAACAAAGGTGTACAACAAGGTCGTATCGAACCTCGAGGCGGGCGAGATTCGCGAACCAATTGGTGGCCACCTAGCCGACTGGTTTCCTGGTTTCCCCCTCGGACCTGCCAGATCTGTTTGTAGTCCAACCGCCCGCCAAGCAGTGGGAGAACCTGGCCGCATGCCTCGACCTAGCCGACCGGCCGCGGGGCTCGATATTCGTGGCCTGGTAGGCGCACACGACGACAGGTCGGGTCTCGGGAGTCTGGGTCCGGCCACCAAAGCACACATAGACAAAGAGGAAACATGGGAGAGGGCCGTAGAATGGGCCGCGGCCGACTTCGGGTTCCGCGCATGCCCGATCTTCTGGGTCGACATTCTGGGAGCCAACGAGGAGGGCGTAGAGCTGGGACCGCTCCGATGCTATTTCAAGGACGCCGATGCAGGCACAATCTTGGCGGCTAGCAAACGACCTACACAATTGCATCCAAAAGGTCCAGACCCCGGAACCCTCCTGCCGCCCTCTACCTCGGTTTCGTGGGTTTGAAGGGCCAACAAGAGCCAGGCGATTGGCACAGAGATCTCGGCCTTCCGTCTCCAAGAGGTGCCCGAAATAGCACAGGACTGCGAAATCTCCACGCTCTCGACCAGGAACCCCGAAAAGCACCTCCAACATATCCGCGACTCGGCGAACGCGGAAGACTGGCGGTGACGTGCTTTGGCTCAACTAGAGGCAGAACAGCGACAATATGAGGAAGAGCAGCGATGCCGAGCCGAAGAGCTGGAAAGCCTTTCCAAGCTGGCGGCTGGATATAGGCGATATGAAGAAAAGTCGCGGCAGACACGTGATGTGGTCGAAGCCATCCTGCGCACCCAGACGGACAAAGTGGCAACATGCCCAGCGGGCGCAAATGGCTTGTTCTAGGATACAGACGTTCCCACGCAACATTGGCGCCGAGGGTTGTGTTGCGCTGCGAAGACGACGAGGCCTGTTGTGTGTGGGCAATGCAGGGGCTCGAAAGGGTCCTCGATGGGTGCGCCGACGTCTTCGAGTCAGACATAGACAAATTCAGGAGGACAACCTTCTGGCTTCCTCCCTTAGGCCCTGGCAAACTTTCGGGGCTGGAGATCGAGATACCCCTGGCCAGGGTATTCCATCGAGGGATGGCCGCGAGGTCTCTTGGAACCCGATCCGGGTCGTTGCCGCCCCAGACCCCTGGCGCCTGGTCACCCTCCAGGCTCTGGCCGAAAAAGAACAGGAGCACTGGGCCAAGCAACGCGCACAAGAGCAATCTGGCCTCCTGGAGGCCCCAGCCCCAAATCCAAAGAACACCAAGAAGACGCTCGACCTGCCGTCTGGCGAATATCTCTGCTACGCCTCGATGACCTTCAGCGGCGTGCTACGCGCTCTTCTCTTCCTAGTTCCAGCCGGCGAGGACGGACAGCCAGCAACGGACGAGTAAACGCTGATATACGGGCACTTCCTCGAGGGGGAGATCGCAGCGATTGGCAGTATAGAGGCGCTGCGAAAGGCATATGCCCCCTGCTCTGCTACCTGGGCGCGGAGCGGACAACGTCGCAGAAAAAGAAGGACTGCCTGGTCACCCTTGCGGCAGTTCGCTTTGTGGACGCCGTCTAGACCACCACGGTCCCGCCATAGATGCAAAACACCACCTTTCCTCGATACCCCACGGCGTAGAGCTCCCTGAGTTCCCACCCCAGCCATTTTTTTGCCGTTTCTGTGGCAATATGCCCCAGCATGGTCGCGCCGCCCTCTCGAGCCGCCGCGCGCTCCAGGTCCTCGAGCGACCCCCAGGCATGCTTCTCTGCCCCACTGTCGTATGCCTTTTGCCGCTCCAGAAACGGCTCGAAAGGGAAGTGCGGCGGACAACCCCTTTTGCGAACTACTTCCATATCTGGGTGGATTCTGCAACAACCGTCTACGTCCAAATGCCATATTGCGCCTGGCTACTCCATGTGGAAGTGAAGGTCCCCTTGAGAAAAACAGGAGTAAAACTACTGAAAATGACATCATCATCATTTATTTGTTGAATGTTTATCTTTTTATTATTATGATTATTGTCATAACCATTATCATTATTATTATTATAAATTTTTTTTTTTTTTTTTATAAACCAACTCAAACAAGAGCTCCGCCAAGCGGGGCATTATATGCCCGTGGCAAGTAAAAAGATGTAGCACATAAACTGGCTCCTGTATAATTCAGTGCTCCGGATATAAACTGTAAGTGGAATTACAAAAAAAATTTTTCATTGGGGCATAGCTCTGCTAATATTTGGTGAACTGTAACCTAAGGGTCCAAGCTGGCCCAGAAATTAAGGGAGAAGTGATTTCTCCCTCCTGGGAAAGTAGGGAGTTTGCTGCATCTTGGGAGAAGTGCTTTCGGACGGAGGACACACGACAAAAGCATGGCTATATTATAAGCTCATATGAGCCTTTGGCTGATTTGTTTTTTCTATATTTCAATATCAGACCAAACAATAACAAAACAAAAATAAACAACAAAAAAAAAAAAAAAAAAAAAATGCTGCAAGAAATTTTTTGTAAACCTTTAACTTGTTTTATACAGATTTTATTTTAGTTCTTCAAGGGAGCCAACTCAGAAGAGTATTAAAAAAAAATCCAAAAAGAATTACATTTATAAGTTTTGATATTAGTCAAGCTTCTTAATTCTGTATCATTTAATAAATGTATTTTTAAAGAGTTAATATATGCAAATCTAATAAAATAAGATGTAAAAAAAAAAAATAAATAAATAAATAAATAACTTGCCCATATGGCCATAACTTTATTTATATGCAAAAAAATTATAAAAAATAAAATTTGCACACTATTACATCTAAACAATATGTTGCGAAAAGTTTACAAAAACATTTAAAGGGGCATAACTCTGCCAATATTTGGTGCACTGTAACCTCGAAATAATATGCACTGCACCACATCATTGTGTAACTATTTATAAAGTTTCAGCTTGATTGGATGTAAACTGTAGAAGGCTATAGCCAGAAAAGAAAAATTAATAGAAATTTTCAAAGGGGTATAACTCTGCTAATATTTGGTGGACTGTAACCTTGAAACAATATGCGCTGCTCCACATCATGGTCTAACTACAAATCAAGATTCAGCTTGATAGGATGTAAACTGTAAGAGGAATTAGCCGGAAACGAAAAGTTTACAGAAATTTTCAAAGGGGCATAACTCTGCTAATATTTGGTGGACTGTAACCTCCAAACAATATGCACTGCTCCACATCATGGTCTAACTATAAATGAAGTTTCAGCTTGATCGGATGTAAAATGTAGGAGGAGTTAACCGGAAATGGAAAGTTTACAGAAATTTTCAAAGGGGCGTAACTCTGCAAACATTTAGTGGACTGTAACCCCGAAACAATATGTGCTGCTCCACGTGATCTAACTATAAATGAAGTTTCAGCTTGATTGGATGTAAACTGTAGGAGGAGTTAGCCAGAAAGAGTTTACAGAAATTTTTAAAGGGGCATAACTCTAATATTTGGTGGACTGTAACCTCCAAACAATATGCGCTGCTCCACATCATGGTCTAACTATAAATGAAGTTTCAGCTTGATCGGATGTAAAATGTAGGAGGAGTTAATCGGAAATGAAAAGTTTACAGAAATTTTCAAAGGGGCGTAACTCTGCAAACATTTGGTGGACTGTAACCCCGAAATAATATGCGCTGCACCACATCATGGTCTAACTATATACCAAGTTTCAGCTTGTTCGGATGAAAACTGTCGGAGGAGTTAGCCGGAAACGAAAAAGTTTACGGAAGGATGGACGCCATACCCCGTAACATAATACATCCAGTTTTTCAAAAGGGCGTATAACAAGGTAGATTCTATTCAATTTCTGCACAATTAGCAATTTCCCCATTACTCTATCCAAAGCAATTGTGTGAATATGAGTATTTATGTTGGCTCTTATATCTCTTGGACAATGAGTAATCATTTAGAATAGTATTCTATTCCAAATGACAACATCATATCCAAGTAGATATAAGATATGAAAGTGAAGGTCCCCTTAAGAAAAACTCACTACTTCTAAGAGATTAACAGAGCCTTCTCAATACTTATAAATTGCTTGGAAAGCATGTAACTGTTGATCAAGAATTACAGTCAAGACCGTTTTCTCTTTCGTACTGTATTAACTCTATGGACAATACTGGATATATATTACATTTCTTAAATTGGCAACGAGGATACATTGGTGAATGAAGATGTTCCTCTCAAAGTGGAGAGACTGGGAAAAATTAGATTGTCAAAATTCTTGTTACGGTATGTTACTGCTGATTGAAATTAGAAGCATATAGATTAATATGTGAATGCCTAACTATGTTATAGACAAGCAAGCGACGAGACTACAACATACATGCCATACCTCACAGTGTGAGACAAAATCTCACAGAATTTTTGCCCTTCTGGATCCCATTTCCCATAAGATTTTCAAATCTCACAGAATTTTCATACCATTTAATAAGCTATTTTTTGAAGAACTAGAAATAAATCACACATTAGCATGGCTATCCCAAGCTTAATTCATTAAAATAATGGCTTTTAACTGACTTATGTAAGCTTGAAAGTGATTTTCAGAAAAATCTCACAGAATTTCATCAAATCTCCCCTAAAATTTTGCAAAACCTCACAGATTTCAGCCAACAGCTAATGGCATGTATGCTACAACAATTATCCCACCAGAGACCAGAAATTTGCGAACGCTGCCAATTAGACACAGTTATGACCAGTTATTAACTAGAATGAAATTGGAAGAATGGTTAGAGGAAAGACAGAGAATTTAGATATTTCTGTTTTAATGACCCACAAGATAACAAGAGCACCGCTCAGCATTGCAATATACACCTGTTTACCATTTTACAAGGCTATCCAATCTATATAGCTGGTAGAATATGTGGACAAAAGTATGCTTGTTATGTTGCCATTGTTAGCAGTTATGGCATGAAGAAGGATGGTCTAAAAAAAATTAGTCAAAGGAAAGTAACTCAGAAACTGAGAAAGAGAAAGCAATCTTTTTTTTGTAGGTGACAGATTGTCTTCATGCATAATGCAATAAAGTTTCATCAAGATATTCAATATGGCTACCTAGTTATGGCACGCATACAGATAGTGTGGGAAAAACAAAAGCTGTCAGCAGACAGCATAGCTCCCCTGGAATAGGGTGATACTGGAGTGTCAGGGTGTTTTTTAGGACCAGTCTGATCTGGGTCTGCACTGTTTGTTTAGGCCTATCTGTCCCAATACTTAGAATCATTACGGTAAGAGGAAATGTTATGGCATTTTAGCTCTTCATAGGATTTCTTGTGCTATGGTTTGGTCATTTGTTGTCATGAGTTTGACATTATCAGGGATCAATTACAAAATTTCTAGGTCTGTGACCTTGACCTTGAGGTCACAGGCATGAGTGGGGGTGATGATGAATAAAACTTTGGATCTGTATCTATTATCATTCCAAGTATGAACCAAATCTATCATATTTTGTTTGTGTTGAGGTTTTACGGCCCAATCAACCCAATGGGGTCATGTCGAGCGCGGTCAGTTTACCTAACCACACGTTTACTGGGCAGGCTTAGTCCTCTAAGTGGTTAACCAGTATTGTGCACATTCTTTCGACAGAAACTGACAACTGCCCTTCTTGAATCAGCGGAAGGGAGAAATCTATCATATGATTTGGAAAATATGAGCTCTTAACACTTTAATATAAAATTTGTAAGTTCTTAACTTTGACCTTGAGGCCATGGGCAAGGGCAGTGAGTATTGCTGAATAAAACTTTGGACCTGTATCTATCATCATGTCAAATATGAACAAGAGGACCATGATGGTCCTATATCGCTCACCTGAGCAAACAGACTTGCATACTTACTACTGAAGTTTCAGTCAAGTTCACTGCTCTAAGATTTTGCATAAATTTTATAACCTGCCCCTTAGTGGCCATGTTTTTTTTAATGCATCATGACAGCTTGAACTGAATCTTGATAGAGGGTCACCAAGGGAATATTTCTGCCAAGTTATATTGAAATCAGTCCAGTGGTTTCTGACAAGAAGATTTTTAAACTGTTTTATATAGATATACAGGGAAAATAAGCCTTGCTCCCTAGCTGCCATGTTTTTTGACGTATCATGACTCTTAAACATCACTTTGGAGCTTCCCCAATATAGTCTAAAGTCTTTTATTTTCAGGTAAGAAGCTTGTGAAAACCAAGACAGTGTGTGATTTATGTTTATTTCTTCATAAAATCTGCTGTAAATTGGTCTGAAAATTCTGTGAGATTTGAATTTTTTATGGGAACTGCCTTCTAGATGGGCCAAATTCTGTGAGATTTTACCTCACAGTGTGGGATGGCATGTTTGTATATAGGGAAAATAAGCCCCACCCACTAGCAGCCACATTTTTTGATGAATCATGATTGCTTGAACAATCTTGATAGAGGGTCACTAAAGGAATATTCCTGCCAAGTAATATTTAAATTAGTAAAGTGGTTTCTGAAAAGAAGATTTTTCCCAATAGCGGCCATGTTTTTTGACTTATCATGACAGCTTGAACAATCTTGGTAGAAGGTCAACAATGGAACATTTCTGCCAAGTTACACTGAAATCGATACTATGGTTTCTGACAAGAATATTTTTTAAAGTTTTCTATATAGAAATATAGGCCAAAATAAGCCCCACCTCCTAGCAGCTATGCTTTTTGACAAATCATAAGGGCTTGAACAATCTTGGTAGTGGGTCACCAAAGAAACATTCCTACCAAGTTATATTGAAATCGGTCCATTGGTTTATAACGAGAAGATTTTTAAAGTTTTCTATATAGATATATAGGAAAAATAAGCTCAGCCCCATATCGGCCATGTTTTTTGACGTATCAAGATGGCTTGAACAATCTTGGTAGAGGGTCACCAAGGGAACATATCTGCCAAGTTATACTGCAATCGGTCCAGTGGTTTTTGACAAGAAGATTTTTAAAGTTTTCTATATAGATATAAAGGAAAAATAAGCACTGCCCCCTGGCGGCCATGTTTTTTGACTTATCACAACAGCTTGAACAATCTTGGTAGAGAGTTACCTAAGGAACATTTCTGCAAAGTTATACTGAAATTGGTCCTGTGGTTTCTTACAAGAAAATTTTTAAAGTTTTCTATATAAAGGGAAAATACGCCTTGCCCCCAGGTGGCAGTGTTTTTTGATGAATCACGACAGCTTGAACAATCTTGGTAGACAGTCACCAATCAACATTCCTGCCAAGTTATATTGAAATCAGTCCATTGGTTTATAACGAGAAGATTTTTAAAGTTTTCTATATAGATATATAGGAAAAATAAGCTCAGCCCCATATCGGCCATGTTTTTTGACGTATCATGATGGCTTGAACAATCTTGGTAGAGGGTCACCAAGGGAACATATCTGCCAAGTTATACTGCAATCGGTCCAGTGGTTTTTGACAAGAAGATTTTTAAAGTTTTCTATATAGATATAAAGGAAAAATAAGCACTGCCCCCTGACGGCCATGTTTTTTGACGAATCACAACAGCTTGAAAAATCTTGGTAGAGAGTTACCAAAGGAACATTTCTGCAAAGTTATATTGAAATTGGTCCTGTGGTTTCTTAAAAGCAAATTTTTAAAGTTTTCTATATATAGGGAAAATATGCCTTGCCCCCAGGTGGCCATGTTTTTTGATGAATCATGACAGCTTGAACAATCTTGGTAGACAGTCACCAATCAACATTCCTGCCAAGTTATAGTGAAATCAGTCCAATGGTTTATGACGTAAGATTTTTAAATGTTTCTATATAGATATATAGGGAAAATAAGTTCCGCCCCCTGGCGCTCATATTTTTTGACGAATCACAATTATTGCTTGAACAATCTTGGTAGAGGGTCATCAAGCAAACATTTCTGCCAAGTTACATTGAAATCAGTCCCCTGGTTTCTGACAAGAAGATTTTTAAAGTTTTCTATATAGATATATAGGGAAAATAAGCTCTGCCCCCTAGCGGCCATGTTTTTTGATGAATCATGACGGCTTGAATAATCTTGGTAGAGGGTCACCAAAGAAACATTCCTGCCAAGTTATATTGAAATCCGTCTGGTGGTTTCTGACAAGAAGACTTTTAAAGTTTTCTATATGGATATATAGGGAAAATAAGTTCTGCCCCCTAGCAGCCATGTTTTTTGACATATCATGAAGGCTTGAACAATCTTAGTAGAGTGTCACCAAAGGAACATTTCTGCCATGATATACTGAAATCAGTCCAGTGGTTTCTGACGAGAAGATTTTTTAACTTTTCTATATAGATATACAGGGAAAAAGGCCCTCCCCCCTGGCAGCTATGTGTTTTGATGAATCATGATGGCTTTAACAATCTTGGTAGAGGGTTACTAAAGGAACATTTCTGCCAAATTATATTGAAATCGGTCCAGTGGTTTTTTACAAGAAGATTTTTAAAGTTTTCTATATAGATATATAGGGAATATATGCTCCGCACCCTCTAGCAGCCATGTTTTCTGATGAATCATGAAGGCTTGAACAATCTTGGTAGATGGTCATCAAAGAAACATTCTTGCCATGTTATACAGAAATCAGTCCATTGGTTTCTGACAAGAAGATTTTTAAATTTTTCTATATAGATATAAGGCAAAATAAGCCCTGTCCCCTGGGGGCCATGTTTTTTGACGAATCACGATTGCTTGAACAAACTTGGTAGAGGGTCATCAAGGAAACATTTCTGCCAAGTTATATTGAAAGCAGTCCAGGGATTTTTGACAAGAAGATTTTTAAAGTTTTCTATATAGATATATAGGGAAAATAAGCCCTGCCCCCTGGCAGCCATGATTTTTGATGAATCATGTTGGCTTGAACAATATTGGTAGAGGGTTGCAAAAGGAACATTCCTGCCATCAAATTCCTGCCATGTTATATTGACGGCTTGAACAATCTTGTTAGAGAATCACCAAGGGAATATTTCTGCCAAGTTATATTGAAATCGGTTCAGTGGTTTCTGACAAGAAGATTTTTAAAGTTTTAAAAATAAGCCCCGTTCCCTGGTTGTGACATTTTTTGACAAATCAGGATGGCTTGAACAATCTTGGTAGAGGATCACCAAAGGAAAATTTGTGCAAAATTGTATTGAAATCGGTCTAGTGGTTTCTGACAAGAAGATTTTTAAAGGTTTTTCTTTTTTGTTGCCATGGCAACCAAACTCTGCATGGATTCCAAATCTTTGAACATTTTTCAGTCAGTATCACCCAAGGATCAATCCTGTGAAATTTGGTTAAAATTGGCTCAGTGGTTTAGAAGGAGATGTTGTTTAAAGATTGTGGACAGACGGATGACAACGACGATGACAGACGGTGAGTGATCACAATAGCTCACCTTCAGCCATTGTGTTGGGGTTTAATGACACCTCAACCCTTGTGGGTCATTTTGTGTCGTCTCCCAGAGAAAGGGAGAAAAGAGATAGAAGAGATAGTAGAAGAGATGAAAGAGAGGGACAAGGAAGAAAGAGGAACAGGAATGAAAGTGAAGAAACAGCAGAAATAACTAGAAATGTGTCAGTATGACACAGATGCACCCACCCAGGGCCATCCTCAACCACACGCAGGTATTTTGCAAAAAATGAAGTTGAAAAAAGGGACAAATCAATCTTTTTTTAAAAAAATATCGGAAGGAAAACATCTTTTGAAGGTGAAAAAGGGCCATAACTCCCATAATAATGGGTTGATTTTACCCGTATTGGAACTTGACCTCTATTTTATGATTATATACCTGTGTGTTAAATTTGAATTCAATACACTAATGTTTTCAAAAGATATCAAACTGAAACTATTTTTCAACGTTAAAAAAGGGCTGTAACTCCAAACATAATTGGTGGATTTTACCCTAAATCAAAATTTACCAATATTTTATAATTATATGCTTGTGTATAAAATATAAATCCAATTCACTAATCTTTTCAAAAGTTATGGAATGGAAAGCATTTTTCAAAGCTAAAAAAGGGCCATAACTCCAAAAATAATTGGTAGATTTTACCCGAAATCCAACTTGACATACATTTTATGATTATATACCCGTGTATAAAATTTGAATCCAATACACTAATCTTTTCAAAAGATATCGAACGGAAACCATTTTTCAACTATTTTTCAATATTGATAAAGGGCCTTAACTCCAAAATAATTGGTGGATTTTACCCTAACTCAAACTTGACCTATATTTTATAATTATATGCTTGTGTATAAAATATGAATCCAATTCACTAATCTTTTCAAATGTTACGGAAGGGAAACCATTTTTCAAAGCTGAAAAAGGGCCATAACTCCAAAAATAATTGGTGGATTTTACCCTAAATCTAACTTGACCTACATTTTATGATTATATACCTGTGTATAAAATTTGAATCCAATACACTAATCTTTTCAAAAGATATCAAACGGAAACCATTTTTCAACTATTTTACAACATTGATAAAGGGCTGTAACTCCAAAAATAATTGGTGGATGTTACCCTAAATCAAACTTGACCTATATTTTATAATTATATGTTTGTGTATAAAATATGAATCCAATACACTAATCTTTTCAAAAGTTATGGAACGGAAACCATTTTTCAAAGTTGAAAAAGGGCCATAACTCCCAAAATAATAGACCGATTTTACTTTAAATCGAACTTGACCTACAATTTATGATTATATACCTGTGTACAAAATTTCAACTCAATATACCAATCCTTTCAAAAGATATTGCACGGAAACCATTTTTCAAAGTTGAAAATTTTTCAAAGTTGAAAAGGGCCATAACTCCCAAAATAATTGGTGGATTTTACCCTAAATCGAACTTGGCCTACATTTTATGATTATATACCTATGTATAAAATTTCAATCCAATACACCAATCCTTTCAAAAGATATCGCACGGAAACCAAAAGTGTTACGTACGGGACGGGACGTACGTACGTACGGACAGCGGTGATACTATATGCCCCCCCATTGAAAATGGCGGGGGCATAAAAACATTCCTCCTACCCTTTCCTGCTACAAGGATAGCAGGCCTTGCCCAACTGTAAGCCAATATCAGTTCGACACCGCAGTGACGTAAGATACATGACATCTTCGCACCACCCGACCACCCCCATCACTTCGACTCAGGTGAGCTAACAAAACCCATCGTATGGTTTGGAAAATATGAGCTCTTAAAAAACTTTAATATGAAATTTTTAAAGTAAAATTAATTTCAATTAAAGCATACTCACCTCAAGATATTATAAGCCTTATTTGAGCTGTTCACCGCAAGATCGCCCTTCAAAAGAAAGACAACTAGGAAAAAATAATTGTTTGAAACAGATTATAGCTTGTCCTAGTTGTCCCCCCTACCAAGCTTCCTGTTGCTACGTGACCAAGATCGGGTACCAGTCACGCACTGGTCCCATTCCGCCACGCCACAGTAAGCAACCGATCAGGACGCGCCAGGTATATTCCTGCCAACGCATGCGGAACGCATGCAGCTTACTGAACGCATGCAGCTTGCCTAACGCATGCAGTCGTCCATTGTTACTATAAATATTAAACAAGCTACATAAGACATTTAAGTTACTGCTTCTACATAGCTGTTAACAGAATCTGTGTAGCAATATCTAGGGTAGATGGAGCTCTCAAGCCCTGGTCGGCAATCCATCTTGGAGTTGGCATCTCCAAACAAAAACCTGCATACCTGGATTTGCCTGTTCCAGTTATGTAAAGTCTGCTTCGGCAGCTGGGGCGAAAGAAATCATTACTATGATTCAACGGCCCAAATCGTGATGCAGCAGCATGTTGTGGAGCATGGAGAGCATGACAAGGCACAAAAGAAGGCATGGTCATCCATTGCATCCGGGCTTAACTCCAGATGTCCTGACACTGTCTTGCTTCTGGATCCAGCTAGGTCAGGATGAGAGAGTGAGGTTGAAGGTTGACTCTGCGCCCCTCTCCCTCACTATAATCCAATTCACAGCGCATGTCATCTTAATCAGCAACACACAACACAGCAAGCACATATATGCAAATCATACAAAAGCCCTGTGGCGATGGGCAAGCAGCGAAGCAGCAGGTGAGAAACACTGGAAGCTGTAGTTGCGGACCTGCACATAGGCGGCTTGGTTTTATATGGTCGCTTTCCTTAAGAGCGAAGCAGTATGGGGAATTCGGCAGCCGAACTGAGCGACTGAGCAGACCTTTTTTAGGATCGCACTGCTCACCCTCGTAGCATGGGGAAGGGGCTAGAAAAGGTGCCCTAAACAATTGCCTGCTTCAAAACTCCTGGCTGGTCAACCACGATCAGCGGGAATCTCACTTAGTGGTCGAACAAGAAAAAAGAAGATGAAGGTGATACTTCTAACCATCGGCCCTTGGAATGTGCACACCCTAATGGACAGTTCTGGTTCTGACAGACCTGAGTGAAGAACAGCTCTAGTTGGTAGAGAACTTGACTGATACAAAGTCGAGATTGCAGCTCTGAGTGAGACTCGCCTTGCAGAAGAAGGGCTTTTAAAAGAAGTTGGTGCTGGCTACACTTTCTTCTGGAGTGGACGCAAGAAAGAAGAGCAGCGTGAAGCAGGAGTAGGATTGGCCCTCGTCAGCAAGCTCTCAGGACTTCCAAAAGGCATAAATGACTGACTGATGATGCTGAGACTTCCCTTATCTGGCAAGAGGCATGCAACAATTGTAAGTGCCTATGCACCCACAATGACCAGCCCAGATATGGTTAAAGACAAGTTCTATGATGATTTGGATTCTGTGATTTCTGCAGCACCCTGGACAGACAAACTCATCCTCCTCGGGGACTTCAATGCCAGCGTGGGCACAGACCACCAGACCTGGGAAGGAGTGATTGGATCTGAAGGTGTAGGGAAGTGCAACAGCAATGGACTCCTCCTTTTAAGGAAGTGTGCAGAGCATGAATTACTGATCACCAACACAGTCTTCCGTCTATCAACTCGCAGAAAGACAACATGGATGCATCCTCGCTCCAAACACTGGCATCTCACTGACTATGTCATAGTGCGAAGGAAGGACAGACAGGATGTCAGAGTGACTAAAACTATGTGTGGTGCAGACTGTTGGACAGATCACAAGCTTGTTGTCAGCAAACTCAACCTGCGCATTCAGCCTGTACGACGACCACAAGGCAAGAAGGTGCCAAAGAATTAGATGTCCCCAAGCTGAAACAAAACAGCAAGAGGCAAGCATTCGTCAACGATCTCTGCAGCCATTTAGATGCACTGGAACACAGTTCAGAACATGTAGATGAGAGCTGGACAGTCTTCAGAGACACCGTTTACTCTTCAGCAATGGATTTCCTAGGACCAGTATCTCGCAAACACCAAGATTGGTTTGATGAGAATGACAAAGAAATTCAGGGACTCCTTGAAGAGAAACACCAAAAACACAAGGCTTACCTCAGAAATACCAGCTCAGTATCTAGCATGACTGCCTATTCAAACATATGCAAGACAGTTCAGACGAGGCTCAGAGACATGCAAGACTCCTGGCTGAGAAAAAAGGCTGATCAAATCCAGTCCTTTGCAGACAGAAAGGACATGAAAAAGTTCTTTGATGCACTCAAGGCAGTATATGGTCCCCAGAGCTCAGGAACTACCCCACTCCTTAGAGCAGATGGAACTAGTCTTCTGACTGACAAAGAAGCTATCTAGAAAAGATGGGCTGAACACTTTGATGGTGGCCTTAATCGGCCATCATCTATCAATGATGAAGCTATCAACAGACTACCACAGGTGGAATGTAAACCGCTGCTTGATGAGCTCCCAACCGTCTCTGAAACAGTGAAAGCAATAAAACTCCTGTCATCTGGCAAGGCTCCAGGATCAGATGCAATACCTGCAGAGATCTGCAGAGATCCTCCAGTTGCAGAGAAACTGACAGAGTTATTTCACATTATGTGGAGAAAAGAAGCCATCCCTCAAGAATTCAAGGATGCAACAATTATCCACCTATTCAAAAGGAAAGGGAATCCTCAAGTCTGTGACAATCATCGAGGCATTTCTTTATTGTCAATTGCTGGGAAGATCCTTGCTAGGGTCCTACTGAACCAATTGAATGAATACCTCGAACAGTCAGGGCTTCTACCAGAAAGCCAGTGTGGATTCAGGAAAAACAGAGGAACAATAGACATGATCTTTACAGCATGACAGCTTCAAGAAAAATGCCAGGAACAGAATGTGGACCTCTACATGACCTTTGTCGACCTTACCAAAGCATTTGACACAGTCAGTCGTGAGGGACTTTGGAAAATTATGGCAAAGTTTGGCTGTCCTGCCAAATTCATAGCAATGGTGCGGCAGTTCCATGATGGTATGCTTGCAAGGGTCCAAAATGATGGCAAGTTTTCTGATCCATTTCCTGTGACAAATGGAGTTAAGCAAGGCTGTGTACTAGCTTCAACACTGTTCAGCATGATGTTTTCTGCCATGCTTACAGATGCTTTCCAGGATGGTGACAATGGTATACCTATTAGGTATCGCTTTGATGAGAAACTTTTCAACCTAAGAAGGTTGCAAGCTAAATCTAAGGTGCAGATGGAGGTGCTAGACGAGTTCCTCTTTGCTGATGACATGGCAAAGGGTGCTCCAACAGAAGAGAAAATGCAAAAAGGTGTGGATCAAGTATCTGATTCATGTGACAGCTATGATCTCACAATCAGTATCAAAAAGACTGAGGTAGTATATCAGCCTGCACCTGGAAAGCCTTACAAGGAGCCTACCATCACAGTGAAAGGTCAACGACTGCAAGTGGTAGACAAGTTCACCTACCTTGGAAGCACATTGTCTAGAGTTGTGCACATTGATGATGAAGTCAATGCTAGAATTGCCAAAGCTAGTGCAGCATTTGGCCAGCTACGTGGAAATATTTGGGACCGAAGTGGAATCAGGCTTGACACAAAGCTGAAAGTATATAGATTGGTAGTGCTGCCAACACTATTATACGCATGCAAAACTTGGACAGTTTACCAACGGCATGCCAAAAGACTGAACCACTTCCATACAACTTAGACGACTTCTAACGATCATGTTTCATGAGCGATATAAATGTTTTGAGGAAATGATTTGAAAAACGGGAATTACATTCAACAGTCCATTTATATTGGCATCTGTGGAGTAAATCTCTAACTACTTCACGCATATTGGCTGAATAATTTTTCACTCATGAAACACAAAAAATGCAAAGTTTGTTCACCTTTTTTTTTTTTTTTTTGAGTCATCGAATGCTTAATTGATGTCGCTCCAATTGTTTTACGTTTTTAACCAATGGTCAAGCATTCATTCGTTTGGTAAGCGTGTCTGGGCTAGCCTTGGATCAATTTTTTCATTTTTTTTTTTTTTTTGAGTTTTTTCAAAATTACTCCTGGATAGTATCTAGCCATCACAGTTTGACCTTTAGGCATGAAATGAGCCAGTATTATTCCCAAAAAGCAACCAGCATAACCTTGCCAGCAGACTGAGACAACTTTTGCTTCTTGGGAGGTAGAGAACCAGCTCATTTCCACTACTATGACAGAGCTTTTGTTTCAGGTTCAGCATAATGAAGCCACATTTTATCCCCATTGATAATACAGTTCAAAAACTTATTTTCATCATGGTTAAAACGCCCTAAATGTTCTTTCGCTTGGTCACCCTGGATGCCTTTAGATCTTCTGTCAGCTGTTTTGGCAACCACTACTACTTACTTTGCTTATATATATATTTTATCATGTAAAATCTGGTACGGTGACATTTTACCGATGCAAAACTGAGTAGCTTCCTCCTGCAATCTGACTCTGCCATCTTTGTTGACAAAAACCAAACATTTGCCTCCATTGCAGGGGTCACTGCCTCAGCCAGCCTCCCTGGCCTAGGCGGGCCCCTTACGCTTGTCTTGCCCCCACCCCCCTCCCTAAACATTGAAACCCAGCTATAAAAGGTTGAACAGGATATGCAGGCTTTAGAAACACTTTTGCAACCTTTGAAAAATGTGGCATGGTTTTTCACCCTCTCAAAGCATGAATTTTATTACAGATCTGTTTCTCCAGCTTAGAGTCCACCTACCTTGTTTAAATGCTCAAAACTATGTGTATAAACTATTCTTACTGAAAATAAACTAATTAATTCATAGAAGATAAAGTGTAGTTTTCACTCATGTATAATATGTGTAGGCAGCTGCAAGACAGGAGCATGAACAGTCCAGATATTTTCGGACTGCCCTTCATAATGTGTTATTCAGAAATGGGCTTGAACGCTTAAGTGGTCGCAAATGATGATGGATAAAGGAATGGAATAGAAAACAGGACCCCTACATTGCCAGCAATGTCACTTCAGGACGCAGATATAACAATTATATTGTGGAGCCCACCTGAAGGTTTATCTGGTAAACAGGATCATTTAAGACATCAGGATCATCCTCTTCCTCTTCTATTTCAGAACATAAACCTGCAAAATATTCACACACAAATAGCAATTATAGGAATGTCTTTCTATGTTGCTTAAGAGAACTGGATACACGTGCAGGGGAAACACTGTCAAAATTGTCCCTGTCCACCCACCTCCCCATCTTCTGAGCAGGGATCTGCTTCATATAAAATCTACCCAGCATGTATATGTCCAAATAGGAATTTAGCCAGATCCCGACTTTGGCTAGGCCAGATAGGAATTCTAAACTAGCCCAGCCAGATTCCAGATCTGGCTAAATTCTTATTTAGCTTAGATTTTGGATATGGCTAAGCTCACTTTAGTCCAAATAAGAATTCCTATTGGGCTAGACTAATTCTGGGTCTGGCTATGCCAAATAGGAATCTTGTTATAATAGTTATGGACTTTCATTAAATGTTGAGGTATTGGCTGCAGTAAACCTGTGCCATCCTCAGAGATGTTTTGAACTAGGAAATAATAAGGACCATACATGACAATAAATATTTTGTCTTTAAAAAAGTGAAAAACTAGAAAAAGTGTCCATAGGACACGGATGCCCCCGCCAAACTGCCATTCAGAAAAAGGTTACATATGTAATTGTGACAGGTACAGCATGAAGTTATTATTAAGGTTGATATCCTTTTTATAGAACACGATCAAATCACGGTTTACTATATGGAACTTAGTCAAGGGCAGATAATTCATAAAGCAAATAAGCAGTTAAGTTGTCTTCCATGTTCATTACACATCGCCTCAATGTCATGCATGCATCTGTAAATTTTCATTAATATATTCCATATGGTTTAGGAAGTATGGCCCACACACGGTTTACTATATGGAACTAAGTCAAGGGCAGATAATTCAAAAACCAAACAAGCAAGAGTTGTCTTTCTTTTTCACGACACATCATCTCAATGTCATGCATGCACCTGTAAACTTTCATAAATATATTCCATACAGTTAAGGAATTATGGCCCGGACACGGTTTACTATATGGAACTAAGTCAAGGGCAGATAATTCAAAAACCAAACAAGCAAGAGTTGTCTTCCTTTTTCATGACACATCGTCTCATTGTCATGCATGCACCTGTAAAGTTTCATAAATATATTCCATACGGTTAAGGAGTTATGGCCAGGACACGGTTTACTATATGGAACTAAGTCAAGGTCAGATAATTTGCTTCGGAAGAAGTGCAAATAGATTTTCAAGAAGATTTTCAAGATGGTGGCCATGGCAGCCATCTTAGATTTCCAACTGGAATGATTTTAGCTACTTTTGATCTACAAGTTGCCTCAATGCTTCATACAAAGTTTCGAGTCAATTAGTCTTTCGGTTCAGGAGAAGGCTCGCAAAATAGATTTTCTAGATGGCGGCCATCTTGGATTTCCAATCAGAAGGATTATAGCTATTTTTGATCTACAAGTTGCCCTGATACTTCCTACCAAGCTTCGAGTCAATTGGCCTTTCTATTCAGGAGAAGAAGCACAAAACAGATTTTCAAGCTTGTGGCTATCTTGGATTTCTACCAGGTTTCGAGTCAATTGGCCCAAGGGTGTAGGAGTAAGCTTTTAAAGCAAATTATTGACACTGTATGCTGCATGATGGAGGATGGACATTGAGCAAAATAGCTCACCTTCAGCACTTCATACTCACTGTGGTATACCAGACAGTAGCTTCAAACGGAACTTGCGACTCTGTCCGACCGGTAATCGCAAACTTGGGGTTTGTATTTCAGGTAGGTCACCTGTTTTAGTAGTTTTATTGTTTTTGATTACAGCTAGCCAGTTTGGATGCTTGCAGAAACGAGATTAGATAATAACTGTTCCTTCATAATAGCTAAATGCAGGAGAAAGGGTCTTTTAGAGGGGAGACTCAAAGATGTCTGGGTCGATCACGGTGAATATGAATATATCTTTTTCACTTCAAGTGAGCGTCAATAAAATGTGTTTTCCAATAATTATCCCAGTCAAAAGAAAGAATATTTGACCTTCTGAGAGCAAAAAAATATTGCCCTCGCCATGTACAACAACTATGTACCACAATTTCCCCGTTTTATGATTTTCAATGAATAAACAGTTGTACATTGTCTTCGGCACGACTGTCCGCAGTCTTGCTACTGTATGTAATCAATAGTTGCCACCAGTGCTTTTTTAACTGTCTGCAAACTTGCGACTATATAATTACAGCCGGTCAGTAGTTTTCAATTGATTTTAATGCTTTATGCGACTGCAGTCTTATGGATACTCGTCTAGAGACATAGTTAGTCGCATCTACAATGCACTGTCGGTGAAATACAATTAAATGCATAAAATCCAATTTAAATAAAAATGCTTTTACTCAGTCAAATATGCAGTATCACTTAATTTCAAGTACCGAAAACACTATCGATCACAAAGGTTGAATTTACATTCAAACATATTCAAAACACATGTTACTAATATGATAAGTGATTTAAGACCACACTGAGGTACCAGTTACCCCTCAATACAAATGTTTCTTGAAAGGTCTGTTGAGATTTTGTTATTCTATGACCTATTGACCCATTTTAAGTCATTCTGGGCATGGTCAGTTGTCATCGTAAGGCTACAAGGCAGTTTACGAATACTTAATGCCCATTCTTTGGCCATTGACCATATGCTAAAATTGCCTGTCTTGAACCAATGAAAAGGTGAAAAGGGTCTAGAAACATTGTGATAACCAAATCTCAAGAATGCTGGTAATGTGCAGCTCTTTATCCGAATAAATTGGTCCCTGGAAGCAGCGAAAGAGAGTGTGTCCAAGAAGACCTTCAACCCACATATATAGGCATATTCTCTCTCTCTCTCTATCGATCGATCCATCCATCCATCCTACCATCCATCCGCCCTTCTATCTATCTATCTATCTTGCTAGCTATCTATCTTTGTGTCCGGCATTCTTTACATTTCGTCTCTGTATGTATAGCGCAGAAAGCTTTTGTGGAATAAAGGCTGTTTAGTTTTCTATCTTTACATTTATTTAACCATTTAATATACAACTAGAATAGTCTCTCTTGCATAATCTCTTCTGCAGAAGACGAGGAATACGGAAGTCCTTGGAAACTTTAAAAATACTATTTGATAAATTTGGCCTAAATCTGAGCACCTAACTGTTATTATACTTGAAATGAATGACAAGTCCGGTAGACGCAGTCCACTGTATATTTTGTATATACATTTGTTAAAGATGTGTCCGACATATTTCATCGTTGACCTTGACAATATAGATTAACCCTCTTTTATAAAATAAAACCTTACTTATAGGCTAGACAAGCTCATCTCTGATTTTAGGGGTATCTGTAATTTATTTATTCTTCTTTGTCAGAAATACATTATTTCATGTACATAGTGTCGGTCCTAGCACCTGTCACAGAACTAGGGCTCAGGACTACTCCATTCAGAGTTAGACATCCATCAGAACTATGAATTACACAATCAAGAAAATCAAAGAAAAGAACAACAGAAAGAATGACAAGATGTTGGAGGAGTGTATTGTATTTGGGTAGTTTGTTTGTTCATTCATTCTACACACTTTGCATAGAGATAGGATATTGAAATTTTGTGTAAAAAATCAGAATAAAAATAACTACACTCATATGGTTTCCGTCTGACGTAGTTCCTGAGTTATGCCCTTTTTTGACTGACACAATAGACTCTAGTCAGCATAATATCTCGAAACGGGTTTGATTTAGAACCTTGACACTTGGTATGCTGATTAGGAATGATGAGCCAATTACCCAATTAACTGAAATTTTACGGGGTTATGCCGCTTGTAATATAATGATTATGAAATGTTGTCAGCAAGCTATCTCGGTAACTATTTGAGCTAATGCAGGGCCTTGCCGAAACTTGGTGTGCTTATATGATGAGTAGATTGCTCGACCGGCCTGACATGACCCTAGCAGTGTTTACTGGACAAACAAACTCAAACAAAAAATCTAAAAGAAATGACACACGTACAAAAACACCTCCCAAGAGGATCGACAAATCTTGCGATACGAGGGTGTGTCAATAAATAACCAGCCTATCCCATTTCCGATTGACCGAGATAGTCACGATTTTCATGCTTTGTTTCAATATATGTTTTATATATGGGTACAAAATTGTACACGTAACAAGTCATTCTTTAATAAGATATTAAAAGTCAAACATGGCTAGTGATGCAAAGGCATGCTTTTCATCTAAAGCTGAGTACCGTGCTGTAATTTGGTACTTGTATTTAAAAGGTAAAACAGGCAAGGAAATACATGGCAAGTTAGCTGATGTTTATGGGTCTTCTGCACCATCTTATGCTCAGGTTAAATTCTGGGTAGGGGAATTCAAACGGGGTAGAACGTCTTTAGAAGATGAAGCCAGGACTGGATGCCCACTGGATGCCACCTACGAAGAAATGTGTAAGAAAGTTCGGGATCTGGTATACTATGATAGGCGAATTCAGGTGGAAGAAATAGCGCAGGCATTAGGCATTTCACATGGTAGCGTTTCAACAATCTTACATGATCGTTTAGGTATGCGCAAGCTAACAGCCCGTTGGGTCCCCAAATCCCTTAGCGATGAGCACATGGCAACCAGAGCATCAGTATGCAGCGCCTTGCTGAAGCGTTTTAGGTCAAAAGATGATTTTCTTTTGCGTCTGGTGACTGTAGATGAGACTTGGGTTCATTATTATGAGCCAGAGAATAAAGCTCAGAGTCGTCAGTGGGTAGGGCCTGGGTCCCCGAGGCCAAAGAAGTTCAAGACGCAACCATCTGCTGGCAAGGTGATGGCCACAGTATTTTGGGATGCAAAAGGCGTTATTATGTTGGACTTTTTACCCAAGAGAAGTACAACAAGCAAATTCCATGGGGAATTTATGTCCCCCGCCTTATTTTTATTTGAGGTGTTAAAAATGGGTAAGTTAACCAGAGGACCATTGGTCCTGTATCACGGACATAAGTATTGAAGCAGGACACCAGTGATAAAAATAATTTCAGGATTCTGAAAAAACCACATGCATATCTTCAGACCATCCTTAAAGCACCTGTAAAGTTTCAAAAGGATCGGCTAAAAACTGTGGTAGGAGTTACGGTGACAAGATACCTACTCCCTATACGTTTCTGTAGTATTAGAACTCAAAAAATGTATAAGTTAAAAATGTGGAAAAAGTGATAAACAAGAGCTGTCGTAGGACAGCGTAGCTCGCCTGCTGGGTACATTTTATATTGTAACATTTTTATCATTAAGAAAATCAAAATGAAATAATCTATGAAATAATTTTCAAGTTATATGGCGAAATCATTCAACCATATAATATAGGTCACACTGACCTAGATGTATTTGTATGTAAATCATTTTGTCACATAGATATAATAATCCAGGTATGACAATTCTCCATGAAATAGTAATAAAAATAAAAGGCAAAATCACTGAAGCATGAAATATAGGTCATAATGACCTAGATATAGTAAGTAGTCATTCATTGGGTCACATGGAACTAATATCCCAGGTGTGACATTTATCCAACAAATAGTATTCAAGATATAAGGCAAAATCACTGAACCATGAAATATAGGTCACACCAACAGAGATATATTTTGACGTCAGTAATCTGGTCACAAGGAACTAATATCCCAGGTGTGACATTTATCCAACAAATAGTATTCAAGATATAAGGCAAAATCACTGAACTATGAAATATAGGTCACAATGACCTAGATATAGTAAGTGGTCATTCATTGGGTCACATGGAAGTAATATCCCAGGTGTGACATTTATCCAACAAATAGTATTCAAGATATAAGGCAAAATCACTGAACCATGAAATATAGGTCATAATGACCTAGATATAGTAAGTGGTCATTCATTGGGTCACATGGAAGTAATATCCCAGGTGTGACATTTATCCAACAAATAGCATTCAAGATATAAGGCAAAATCACTGAACCATGAAATATAGGTCACAATGACCTAGATATAGTAAGTGGTCATTCATTGGGTCACATGGAAGTAATATCCCAGGTGTGACATTTAACCAACAAATAGTATTCAAGATATAAGGCAAAATCACTGAACCATGAAATATAGGTCACAATGACCTAGATATAGTAAGTGGTCATTCATTTGGTCACATGGAAGTAATATCCCAGGTGTGACATTTATCCAACAAATAGTATTCAAGATATAAGGCAAAATCACTGGACCGTGAAATCTAGGTGACCTGGACCGTAAAATGTAGGTCACCATGACCTTCACTCTCTTACACTTAAACCGATGTCACATAGTTAGCTGATGTATAACCAGTTGTGTCTATAACCTGTAGGCATATAAGATTTTACAAATGTGTCCTAGATTTTGACCCCTAGCCCCACCCCAAGGCCCACCCTGAGGTATGAACCCAGGGTATGTTCTTTTGGAATCTCAGAAGACTCGTCCAGGTACCCAAATTCTAAATATGAATGCTCTATGAGGAGTGAAAGTCAAGATATAAGAATTTGAAAAACTTTAACACAGTATTACAAAGGTGTCCTAGATTCTGACCCCTAGCCCCACCCAGGGGCATGAACCCAGGGGTTTATTCTCTTGGAATCTCAGAAGACCCTCCAAGGTACCTAAGTTCCAAATTTGATTCCTCTGTGAGGAGTGACTGTTGAGATATAAGCATTTGAAAAACTTTAACGCAGTGAGACGGGAACGGGAACGCAAACGTGGACGACCGGGGTGACTACAATAGCTCTCCTTGTACTTCGTACAGGCGAGCTAAAAAATTATTTCAGGATTCTGAAGAAACCACATGCATATCTTCAGGCCATCCTAAAAGCCCATGTTAAGTTTCAAAAGGATCAGCCAAAAACTGTGGGAGGAGTTAAGGGGACAAGGTGCCTACTCCCTATACACTTCTGTAATATTAGAACTCAAAAAATGTCTAAGTTAAAAATGCGGAAAAAGTGATAAAATATTATTTCAGGATTCAGAAAAATCCACATGCATATCTTCAGGCCATCCTAAAAGCCCATGTAAAGTTTCAAAAGGATCGGCCAAAAACTGTGGGAGGAGTTAAGGGGACAAGACTTCTGTAATATTAGAACTCAAAAAATGTCTAAGTTCAAAATGTGTAAAAAGTGATAAAAAATAATTTCAGGATTTGAAAAAACCACATGCATATCTTCAGACCATCCTAAAAGCACCTGTAAAGTTTCAAAAGGATCGGCTTAAAACTGTGGTAGGAGTTACGGGGACAAGGTACCTACTCCCTATATGCTTCTGTAGTATTAGTACTCAAAAAATGTCTAAGTTAAAAATGCGGAAAAAGTGATAAAAAATTATTTCAGGATTCCGAAAAAACCACATGCATAATTCTTCAGGCCATCCTAAAAGCCCATGTAAAGTTTCAAAAGGATCGGCCAAAAACTGTGGGAGGAGTTAAGGGGACAAGGTACCTGCTCCCTTTTCACTTCTGTAATATTAGAACTCAAAAAATGTCTAAGTTCAAAATGTGAAAAAAGTGATAAAAAATAATTTCAGGATTCTGAAAAAACCACATGCATATCTTCAGACCATCCGTAAAGCACCTATAAAGTTTCAAAAGGATCGGACAAAAACTGTGGGAGGAGTTAAGGGGACAAGGTACCTACTAAAAATTCGGAACCACGCAGCACGGAAAGCCAAAAACAGTGTCCCTCCGCTTTTCTTTGAAAAGGCAGGGGACAATAACTGGAGTGTAGTATGCAAACTTGTTAGACAAGCTGAGAACCGCCATCCGTGAAAAACGCCGAGGTAAACTCTCTAAAGGTGTTTTGCTTCAACAGGACAACGCGAGAGTCCACACTTGCAAAGTTGCAAAGGATGCTGTAGAGCGAAACGGGTATGAATTAATACCACATCCTGCCTATTCGCCTGACCTAGCTCCTAGCGACTTCTTCCTATTCCCAAACTTGAAAAAGGATATCCGTGGACTTCATTTCTGGTCTGATGAAGAAGTTGTGAGGGCAGTTGAGGAGTGGGTCAATGGAAAGGACCCTGACTTTTTCAGTTCTGGGCTGATGGTACTTGAACACCGTTGGTCTAAGTGCATCACACTTGAGGGCAATTACATCGAAAAAGAAGAGGTGGATCTCAACCGGAAATAGGCTATGTTACTTACTGACTCATCCTCGTAGTAAATGAATACGCTCCCAGGACAGACGACTTTTGAAGTATCCTCTCAGTCCTACATTCTACCATATGCAGATTGATTGATTGAGTTGGGGTTTAACGACACGTCAACCCTTGTGGGTCATTTTGTGTCGTCTCCCAGAGAAAGGGAGAAAAAAGATAGAAGAGATAGTAGAGGAGATGAAAGAGAGGGACAGGGAAGAAAGAGGAACAGGAATGAAAGTGAAGAAACAGAAGAAATAAAAACATCCCCCTCTACCCTTACCTGCTACAAGGATAGCAGGCCTTGCCCAGCTGTAAGCCAATATCAGTTGGGCGCCCCGGTGACGTAAGATAAAGGACACCTTCGCACCACCCAACCACCCCTACCATATGCAGAAGGAAAAAGAAGCGTAGCAAGGAATCTTAAGATTCCGCTGTATGTTCATCAAGCAATGCGTATAAGATTAGTGCCATCTAGATAGGCTTTACTTAAATTCAAGGAGTGTTTGTTTGAGGTGAGGTAATTACTGTAAAAACTCTCAAGCATTGAGACAGATAGGCCTTTGTAAACAGTGTAGACCCAGATCAGACGCCACAGTACGTGGCATCTTATCAGGGTCTATAAAGTGTTTGCCATACATTACAGCAATATAACAGATGCATCAAGAGGTGGTAGACTATTCCAAAGTTTAGGACAAGTATGGTAAGAAGTTAAAGCATCCGAAAACTTAGGATAAATACGATATAACTTAAATGCCGATTAAAAAAAATGAATGTATCCACGGTCTCTACCAGAAAATTTTACTATACGCAGGCTAAACCTTGTTAACAATAAAATCTCCTTTGAAAGTGAAAGATAAGTTAACATTATGTCATGAATGCATGAAACAAATGAATTTCAATTTTGTTTAGACACGAGTGCCAAGAACAGCCGTGTTTTAGATGATGATTTTAATGCCATTTTATAAATTTCAACTTTTTAATTTAAGGATTTGAATGTTTTATACATTCTCTTCTGAGTATAACTGGTTTGGAGATGTTGTGATATTTGTGAGTGGACCATTTCTGCGAAATTTTCGCCTTGAGGGGATAATTGTTTGTTGTTGGTTTTATTTTCCCTCAAATTTATATAAGATATGTGACATAACCTTTAAGATATCTAAATTGCTAAAACGTATAAGATATCTAATATAACATTTTAAAAGATGTTTTCTTTAGTAAATAAGATATCTTATTATTGATATATGACATCTGATATAGAAAATAAGATAATTAATATAGTGTAATGTTTAAGATAAATACCATATAAGATATCTAGTTTGACATATATCTTATTTGGCATATAAGATATATTATATAGGATAAAAGATATAAAGTAAAGAGGATATTTCATTTATTCAATTAAATCTCAATCTAAATTAAATCTCATTTAGTAAATCAGATATTAAGTTTATCAGATATCTATAGTAATACATAAGTTATCTTATTTAACAAATAAGATACCTTATATTGTAAATATGATACTTTATATGTAGAATTTATTAATACATCTTATATGATATATCAGATATCTTATAAAGGATATAAGATATCTAATATAGGATATAAGATATCTGATATGCTGATTCACATATCTTATAGCCTATATTAGGTATCATATCCTATAAATCTGATATAATATAAAAGATATCTATTTTGCATAGAAATAGTAAATTGGCTTGCTATAAACATGCCTATTGTGTTTGCCTTATAAAATATTTGTCTCCACTGTTTTCAAACTTCGATTACACGATGAGCTTAGTGAACAAGTACAAGTGCAAGACGTGTGAATTTTCTTGTGGTCAATTTACTGAGATAACTGACCACAGGATTATCAGATACCCGGATGAAATAAAAACAAGAAAATTTGTGGGAAAAGATTCGGCAGTTAACGTGTGGTTAGGTAAACTGACTGCGCTCGACATGACCCAATTGGGTTGACTGGGCCATAAAACTTCAACATAAACAAAACAAACAAGTCTATTAATTTAAAAGTATACACTTACCTATTTGTCACAATAGTCTATGTGGCCATATCTCACAGATGTCATAACGAGACTGACCACAGTGTACACCTATCCTGTAATGACTTATTGCGACAAGCTCTGATTGCTGAGATATATTTATCAAATTAACAACAACTTGAAATAACACAATCCAGCCACACCATGAGAAAACAGCAGCTTCAGGGGTTTGCTACTATGTAAGACTCAAACCGGTCTGCTAGGCTACAGAAGGCAGCTAGAGTTTTCAAAGTTTCAATTTTTACAAGCAGTCTGAAAGACAGCTATATCCCCCACCGCAGAATGACAATGTAGCGGCCTCAAAATTCAAGGCTCAAACTGGTGGCCTTCAATTGTGACCTTGACCTTAAGTCTGTATTGTTGAGTTATGGGTTCTGCACATCATCTCACTAAAGCGAACATTTGACCCAAATTTAATAAATATCTTTCAAAGGGTTCAGGAGATATGGAGTGAGCATGAAATTCAAGGCTCAAACTCGTGACCTTTAACTGTGACCTTGACCTTGAGTTGGCATGCTTCAGTTATGGGTTCTGTACATCACCTCACTAAGGCAAACATTTGACCAAAGTTTCATGAAAATCTTTAAAAAGGTTCAGGAGATATGGAGCCAACAAGAAAGAGACGGATGACCTTCAATTGTGACCTTGACCTTGAGTCTGCATGGCTGAGTTATAGGTTCTACACATCATCTCACTAAGGCGAACATTTGACCCAAATTTAACAAGCAAGTCTGAATGGCAATGGAGCGGCCTCAAAATTCAAGGCTCAAACTGGTGACCTTCAATTGTGACCTTGACCTTGAGTCAGCATAGGGTTCTGCACATCATCTCACTGAGGCAAACATTTGACCAATGTTTAAAGAAAATCCTTCCAGGGGTAAAGGAGATATAGAGCCGACACCAAATTCAAGGCTCAAACTCGTGACCTTCAACTGTCACCTTGACTTTAAGTCTGCAGGGCTGAGTTATGGGTTCTGCACATTGTCCCACTGAGGTGAACATTTGACCAAAGTTTAGAGAAAATCCTCCCAGGGGTAAAGGAGACACAGAGCAAAATTCAAGGCTCAAACCCATGACCTTGAACTGTGACCTTGTGAGTCTGCATGGTTGAGCTATGGGTTCTGTACATCATTTCACAGAGGCAAACATTTGACCAAAAGTAAAAGAAAATCCTTCCAGGGATAAAGGAGATATCGAGTGGACACAAAATTCAGGGCTCAAACTCGCAACCTTGAACTGTGACCTTGTCCTTGAGTCCCCATGGCTGAGTTATGGGTTCTGCACATCGTCCCACAGGTGAACATTTGACCAAAGTTTAGAGAAAATCCTCCCAGGGGTAAAGGAGATACAGAGCAGACATGACATTCAAGGCTCAAACCCATGACCTAGAACTGTGACCTTGACCTTGAGTCGGCATGGTTGAGTTATTGATTCTGCACATCGTCTCACTAAGGTGAACATTTGACCAAAGTTTAAAGAAAGTCCTTCCACCGGTATAGGAGATACAGAGCGGACACGGTTTCAGAGAAGATTTTTAAAGTTTTTCATATTGTAAGTCTATGGGAGCTAATGACCCCTGGGATGTGGCCAGTTTGGATCCCAGGGGCTTGATTGGCAGGATTTATGTAGGAGACCACTTAACATCACTACATACATAACCTATTAGCTCTTGGCCTCATTGTTTCAGAGAAGAAGGTTCTTTAGCTATATAGCTCAATATAAAACATGACCCTCTGGGGCATGGCCAATTTGGACCCCAGAGGCTTGAATGGCAGGATTTATGTAGGGGACCACTAAACATTGCTACATTAGCTCCCATAGACTTATAATGAAGTCATTCAAAGGTGTGAACAGAAGGAGGGATGGAGGGGGAGTGATCACAATAGCTCATCCTGAGCCTGTGGCTCAGGTGAGCTAAAAATGGGGGAAAATATATTTCTGTAGCATTAATAAGCAGACAAATAGGATATACAAATATTTCTAACATGTTATAAATATGAATATTGTGATAGAAGTTTTGATGTATGTATGTTCTCATTTATTTGATACTCCTGTGTTAATTATTCTCTGCGCTGTCCTTGCACATTCACTGCCTAAAATTATGTAGATTTATGTGTAGTATGATATAGAAGTGCAGTAAGATTCTCAATTCTCTCATATCAGCAAATTGTATTATTCATGCTGATTATATAGGTCAGTGAACAAACT